>WYDI02023365.1:0-43756 GCA_009867235.2 Psittacus erithacus | reverse complement strand
CCCCATCCCTGGCAGTGTTCAAGGTCAGGTTGGACACAGGGGCTTGGAGCAAGCTGCTCCAGTGGAAGGTGTCCCTGCCCGTGGCAGGAGGTTAGAACTGGGTGAGTTATAAGGTCCCTTCTAACCCAAACCAGGCTGGGATTCTATGAAGTTAGTGATTGCTTATGCATCACTTCAGTCTCGTGCAAAGCAGTGGGAAGAGATGCAGTGGGACAGAGCTGCAGCATGTGAGGGGGTGCAGGACAGCGTTGGGGAGGGATATAAACAGGCTCCATATGAGCTGTGATGCCAGTAGTACGTGTAACGATCCTTCTCCTTGCATTCTGTTTAGCGTCTTCAAAGATCTGAGCTAGTGTTAAGTAATTAATCAAGGAGAACAGCTAATGAATCAGGGTCTCCCTGAAATGAAAATAAACCTGCCACTCACAGATCTGCACCCACCTTTATTGCACACCCACCTTTATTGCACACCCACTCTCAGCCGGGCCAGCTTCAAATGTTCTCTTTACATGGGAACTCTGAATCCCACTACAGAGCCTGCGGCTGCCGCGCCGGTTTTACACGCCCTGGAGGCTTTGGGAGCTCGTGGTTTTGTCAACTTTCTTATTTTAGGAATCATTTTATTATTCATGTGCATTGCTTGAGAAAAAAACCCAGCCCAAGCAGGCGTGTTTAACACTGGAGACATCATTATCTGCGAGGTTGTTTCCTGGTTGTGATGTTGCTGGGTTGCATTTTAATCTGCATTTTCTCTCTGGGATGGGTTTTTTTCCACTTCTTTGCCTAATTCCTATTTTAAGAGCAGCAGCCGCAGCTCTCCAGGCGCTCGCGTCAGAAAGGAACAAGCCAGGAGTTAAACTTCCATGTGAAATGTAGTGACTTAGTTGCTCCCAGACAAGAGCTGCCTGTTCCCCAGGCACCCGCACAGCCAGGACCTGGGCCTTCGCAGGGGCTCTGGGTGAGGCATGGCCTCTGTTGCTGTTATTTTTGGATGAGATGCAGTTTCTGAGGTCATCTGGGGTCTGTCTTTGGGTTTGTTTTTACTGAGGGAGGGTTTAATACAAGAAGCACTGGGAACTGTGGATGGCAGTGAGTGCTCGCTGGGGGTTATTCCAGGCCAGTGGGTGCCTGGTGTTCATGGGCAGAGCTGCTCCTGGCTGTGTCCTGAACCACTCATTCTCTTTGCTCTTTTCCCAAGGGCTCCATCGGCTTCCCAGGATTTCCAGGAGCCAACGGAGAGAAGGGCACACGGGTAAGAGCCGCTTTGTTGAGCTGCTTGGCTGATTTTTTCCCTCTCCAAAGAAAGGTCCTTGGGCAGAATGCAGGGAATGCTCTGCTGTGGGTGGCTGCTGGGCTGGTGCCCTGGCTGCTCTTACACAAAAGGAGTTGCCCAAAGAGGGTCAGCCCAGGACCAGCAGGAGACTCCCAGTGCTGGCTGTGGGAGAGGAGGGTGCTGGTAACGCACAGTCAGTGCTGCAGACTGCAGCTTCCCAATTAAACACTGTGAATTTTACCTCAAGGTATTTTAGGCAACTCCAAACCTGGATCCTTCCCACGCTGTCAGACTTTGCTCAGGGCACAAAGAGCTTTTTAATTAACAGTAATTATTGGAGATGGGTGAATCTGTTCAGCAGCGGCAAGAACCATCTTTAGCCCAACTTGAGATTCAAAAGGCATAACTGGAAACAGTCTCGCAAGTTTCTCCTTTTAATGAGAGCTCTTCTAAATTCATAGGCACCTTTAAAATGTGGGGGCTCCATCCTCCAGACTTGTCTCCACCGCTCACTCCCCCTCCACAGACTTTGCTTCCCAGTAGGGATTGTCTAAATGCATTGGTGATGGTTTTACTTTGTGGAGGACAGAAGAATTGACAAGAATTAGGGGATTCAGAATGCAAACATGAAGTCATCTTCTGCACCAGCTCTGCTCACAAAAGAGGGGGTGAGAATAGAGAGTGGAATTAGTTTCCTTTGTACTCTCATTTAAATACAAATGACTTCTAACAGACATGTTTGATAGGAGCCCAGAAAGTGTAAATCACTTTGCACTGCATTAATAACATGCCACTGAAACTTAGTTTATATCCACCACCCCCCTTTTTCTTCCCCCCTGAGTAATTTCATTTCATTCTGAACTAAAATGCAGCATCCCCATCCCTCCCTCTGCTCTGGCTGGGAGGAGGGAGCTGTGAATAAAGCAGCTGCCACAACAGCCTTGAATTCGCTGTAGCTCTGTAATTACCACCCGCTTTATCAACTGTACAGCAATAAAATCCTCGGGCTGCATTTCTGGGTGGTGTAAAACGGCCTCAGCACCGCAGCGGGGCGGAGATGTGCTACTCCAGAGCCCTGAGCAGCTGCACCCCTCTTGATCCAGCCACTATGTTGATTCTGGTGGGATGGAGAGGCCAGTTACTGGGATGGGAAACCTGTGCGGGAGCGGAGCAGGTACCAGACTGCTGGCGGTTTATGAGGCTGGAGAAAACCCCAGGGGATGGGCTGGTTGAATTTTGGCAGTGTTCAGCAGGATAAGGGACTGAGGGTGGAGCAGGAGTGTGGAAGGGGACCAATGTCAGCCCCAAGTGATGATAAGAAAAAACAAAACTTCAGCAGTTTGCTTGCTCTTATTCTAAATGAGCTTTGTGCTCTTAGGAGGAGGCGCTGAGGACGCTTGGCTGCACACCTGCAGGCCTTCTTCAGTCTAGGAATTGGAAAGGTTTCTATGTATTTCAAGGTCAGAAGCTCCTGTTGTCCTGGCTCAGGAGCCCAGAGGTACCTGGGGGACCCTGTCCCCAGCTGGACTCCGGAGCACTGTAGGGCTGGCGCCAGCAGCCCCAGATCTCTGGTGGAAAGGAAGGAGATGGGAATGTGAGGAGCAATGAGGAGGTTTGTGTGTGGGGAGCAGGGGCAGGGACAGGCACCCCGGCCCCTAAGGGGGAGCATGATCTGGCGCCTCTGTCAAACAGAAACTTGTTGTTTTGGTTTATGGTAATTTGAGTCATTTTTTTCTCTCCAACGTGTAACTGGGCCATTTCTGCTGTTTCACACCCGATCCAGCAGCTTTTGCTTGCTTTAGCAGTGTATTTGCATGTGGAAGAGGGGAGAGAGAGAAGATTTTCATAGACAAATATCTTGGTCAGGAAAGGGAGAGCTTGAAGATCTTTTACAAATAGCAGAAACAGTGATGCTCAGCGACTGATTTGGTATCCTCCTTTTTATTTTCCTTTCTCCTAAGTATCCAATATGAAAGAAGTGAAAAGCAATTATATACAGAACAATAGACTGAGCTGGGATCCCACAGCGTCAGACCAAATGGAGACCATCAACTTAATTCAAGCCTCATTGATTTAGGCTTGATAAAGCAAAGAACGCTCTCTCCCTCGTAGAAATCTCCCTCTGTTTCTCCTGAGCCCACTAAACATTTGCTGATGTGTGTGAGCATGTCCACATATAGTCAGAAAAGAGATTCTAAGATTTGCTTCTCCAGCGACTGTGGAGTAACTCAGTTTGCAGCTGAAATAACCAAAACCCGTTTGTTCATCTTTTTACCAGTATTAGTATTGTACTATTCAACACAGTTATGCCCAAAATAATCTGAATCCCACATTTCCCTTACCATCATCATGTAGGAATGGAAATAAGCTTTCCAGCTCATTGTTTCAGCAGCAAAAGCAGTCTTCCCAAGGCCTTTATTACTTAAAGTAATAAAAAGAAAGGTGAAAACCAAAGGTAGAAGAACCTAACCAACAGATCCTGCCCACATAGAGCAGGCACCTGAATTCTGGTGCTGGCAGGACCCACAGCACTAATGCTCCCTGGTCCTGTGGCCGCAGCTTCTGGCTGTTCAGCTGCACAGAAGGGCTGGTGATGTTCAGACTAGGGGGGAAAAGCTGTTTAGTGGGTTTAGAGAAGTGTGGCCTGTTGGATATGAGGAGAGTTGAGGCACGCAGCTGCTCGGTGCCTGCAGCCAGGCTCGGCAGAGCTGCTCGGATGTTTGCAAACCCTGATCCTAAAATCAATGGTTAGACGTGAATAAGTGGTCTTATTTTTAGAGCTAATAGGCCCCTGCCATTAGGATGGGGTAATAGATCTCCTGCTCACCCCGTCTGACAGAGCCTGGGGGGTGTGGAGGGACCGAAATACACCCATTTATTTGGGTGCCTGGGAAATAATGTGAATTTAGATGCTTTCCCTCGGTATCCTGGCTTGAAAAATATAGGTCTGTGTACATTTACAGTGCTGTGTAAATTCTTCGCAGCAGCACCCGGTGCTGTGTTCGTGATTAATGACAGCAATAAGCAGGGGAAGATTTTGCTTAAAAATAGAATTGAGGAAGGAGGAGAGGAGGGTTTGTGGTACCTGTGGGGACATGGCACACGCTCCTCTGCACCTGCTCCGAGCTTAGCCTCTGGAGCTAAAGGAAATCCAACTGGAGGAGCTGAAACTGATTGCTGTAATTCATTAAAGAAGGGACGCCAGCAGGGTTTATTAAGTGGAGCCGCAGAACAAGGAGGATTCAGCAGGACTAATTTTAGTAGCTTGAAGAAAGTTGATTGTAAAGTTTCCCAGCTCCCGTTTCATGTTCGCCTGGTTAATGAGCACAAATAGGAGCAGGCGAGATTACAAGATGATGGATTCAGGGCAGAAAGTGGTGAGTGATATTTTAAGCAGCCTGTGTTGCTTGCATAGAAAGCAAGGTTTTTTCCTCCTTTAACAGGTGACAGCAGTCGTGGACTGCAGGTCCAAAGGAAGGAAGTTAAACCTGTTGGAATTTTCTAGGTAACTTGACATGAGCCAAAGAAGTGTTTTCAGGGAGCAGGCTCTAGGCCATTAATTTTCTTTCAGGCTCAGGGTAATGGAGCTTAACGTGCTGCCAGACTGAGGACACAGCCATCTCTGTCTTTCTTCTGTCAGACTCAATCAGAGTCCCCCATTACAGGACGCTGAGCGTGTCTATCACGTCTCATCAGCCTGATGCTCTGTCGCTGCTGCAAAGCAGTGTCTTCAATTACTTGTTTAGCACAAAGTTCACAGAGATGAAGAAATGTCTGTAAATATGTGGGGCAACTTAATTGGCTGCTGTGGCATAAAATAACTGCTCAGAGGAGGAATCCTCCTCAGCTCCTGTCGCTCCTTAAATATTGAACAGCACAGATCTAGCAACACGTGTGCACATCCGTGTGTGCATCCATGTGTGCATCCTGCTCTGCTTCCGGCCGGGGTGAGGACCAGCCCTTCCCCATGGCAGGAGCAGGGTGAGCAGAGATCAGTGGAAAAGGGATGATAGGTTTTGGGGTGGCAGAGTTGATGAGCCTTTTTGCTGGCTTTTTAGAAGACTACATGGTCATCTTTGAATGTCTTTGAGGTGTTTTAAAGGACTCGGGATGCTTTTCCTGTGTGTTTGTCTGCAGTGAGCTCAGTTTATCTGCAATATCAGCCACTAACTCCAGTTCTTTTTCATTGCAGGGGACACCTGGCAAACCAGGTCCAAGGGGGCAACGCGGTCCAACGGTAACAGCCCATTTCTTCATTCCAGTGTGACTTGAAAGCTTAAGGCCAGGGGAAAGTGGGATCTGATTTGTGTCCTTGCTGGGTAGGATCCGACCTACAGCAGTTAAAGCTAAGCAGAGGGGATGCAGAGATCTGGGGCTGGGTCTCACCAGTGAAAGTCCTCAGACCTCCAGAGGCAGTGATGAAGGCTCCTGTCCGCCCCTTGCTGCTGGTGGGGTGACTCGCTGGTGCTTGAGTGATCACGGTGTAGTGCTGTGCCTACCAAGAAGGGCTCAGATGTTGCCTTTTGTGTCTTTTCAAGGGTCCACGTGGGGAAAGAGGCCCTAGGGGAAGCACTGGGAAGCCTGGCCCAAAGGTAAGGATTTGGAGAAGCCTGGTGGAATTGTGTCTTAAAAAGTGTTGGCATAAGACACTGTCGAGCTCACTGATCTCTATTTCCCTTCTCTCCTTTCTCCATTGTACTTTGAAAACCGAGCCCTCCTGAGCTTCATCACCCAGCCAAATGGCTTGTAACCTAACCATAAAGCACACGCAGGTCCTAGAAACGCATTGGCCACGTTTCAGCCAGACAGCAAGCACATACACCAGTGAAGGGCCATTGCAACCAGAAGGAAAGGAGAGAACCCCCATGCTATAGGGACCTGCGAACCTTACAACCCACTGACACTTCTCCTCAGCCCTGGTGTTGGTGTTTAAGTAGCGCTTGAACCAGCGCTTGAACCACCACAGAGGCTTTAGGCTGTGCCATGGGCAGAGGGGCAGAATAGGTATTTTTCTGCTAGTCTGGAGGCGTGCTGAGCTCCAGACCCCGCTGCAGACACCACTTACCTGACCATCAGTCACTGGGTGTATGTAAGCAGAGCTTTGTGTTGGGGAGTTGTCACCACCACGCTGCTGGCTTTAGAAATCAATGTTTGGGGTTTGTGTCGGCATGAATTCTTCATAAATCGCTTGTCTTTGCTGCATTTATCTCTGGGAGGGCAGCCGGGAGGTGGTGGGAATGTCCTGAGCTCACTGGTGTTGTCTTCCCTGTGTTTTGATTAAACAACGTGGGGGGAGCGAGCAGCGGGTTGTTTGTCACTGGATGCTGCTTTTGAGGCAGAATTATTACTAGAGAGGGGCTGGGGGGGTCAGTGAGGTGTCACCGTGGGCTCGGTGCCATTTGAAGTCTTTGTGCACAGCAGCTGCAATGGGGATCTATGTATTTTTAATGATGTTTTGTTTATTCACAAAAGGGCAACTCTGGTGGTGATGGCCCCCCTGGACCTCCTGGAGAAAGGGTAAGTCAAGCTGATGGGGATAAAGCAGGACTTCAGTGCTCAAGGGGGTTTGCAGAGAGCATCCTACCAAGTGCCCTGCTAAGCAGAGAGGGGTGGGCAGCTCATTGGAGCTGCAAGGAAGAGCTTGAGTAGGACCTTGGGTGTCCTATGCAAGCATTGCTCCATTGGGAAAGGGAGAAGTCACCCGTGGGTTCTGTGCACCGCTGGGCTGGAGGAGATGGTCCTTGGGAGCCTCATGCTGCTTTCTCCAGATTACAGTGCAGTGGGTGGAAAACACTCCAGGTGCTCTAAATTGAGCTGGGATGGGTGAATATCTATTTTCCATAGCACTGGGAGGAAAAGGCATGAAGTCGTTGAAAGTCCTTTTCATGTTTGCAGTGCTTTTTGCAGCTGGACAGGCCACTCAGCTGAATATGTTGATGGTTCACATCTCTCCATGCATTCTTTATGAGGGATGGCTTCATGCAGCTGCATCTCACACTTTGGGGCTTTTATTTGCGGCAGAAGTAGCTGATTTCCCTTATCTTTGAGCTCACATGCTGTTCACACAGAGCTAGTATTTCATAGCAAAGCATTATAGGTTCCTTCACCTTGTTTCCTGGCTTGTTTTGCTTCCCAGGGACCACCAGGGCCTCAAGGACCGACTGGATTTCCTGGACCAAAAGGCCCCCCTGTAAGTACCTCTCTTTCTAGAGCATGCAAAGAAATACATCAAGTCTTTGCCATCCAGCTGTGATCGGCTGTGCCAGCTCAGCTTCATGACGTACCCAATAAAAGGCATTACTGAGACATAGGATAATAACCCCACGCTTTAAGATTTTAAATAGCTGAGTAAATTGCGGCTGATTATGAATGTTCATTTCCTAATGACTCAATATCACTGGGATCCTTCATGGTTGCTCTGTTCTGCATTTTCCCTGGGTTCTGGGGGACAGCACAACAGAGTAACGCTTCTGCCTCTGCAATATTACACACTGGTGGGGACCTCAGAACCCTTTTTGGAGTGATTTCCTTCTTTGTGCTGAGCATCTTGTTCCTGCTCTGGACCTCCAAGATAAAACTTTCCTTTGGGAGATGTGTGGGAAAGGGATGTATCTTTTAGGGTTCCAGAACCTACATTTCTCTATAAAATGGATGGAAACTAATGCAAGGAGGTGAGCAGGTTTGATTCAGTCCTTACACAGTCTGACTACTGAGCAGTTAGCGATGTTCTTTCTCACCCTGGTTTTCTGCTCTAGGGTCCTCCTGGGAAGGATGGATTGCCTGGTCACCCCGGACAGAGAGGAGAAACCGTAAGTAGCCAAACCCTTTGGGCAGATCATTAGTCCTGAGTCTCGTCTTGCCGGTTGGTTTCTCTAAACCCTTCTGTGCAGCTGGGGAGATGTGGCCACACGTTTGGTTTCCCTGAAGGTCTGTGTCTCTCCAGCTGCACGGGATGGTCTATGGGAAGCAACCCTCTTCTGAGCAGGACGGGTCAGTCTAATGATGGTTTATCTGGAGGTTGTGCACCAACTCCTCTCTAGTCCTGTCAGTAAATCGTAGAGGTCAGCACGTACATCATGCATGGAGAAAACGTAAGCAGAGATGTAGTGGTGCTGGTGAGCAGCATCAGCGGCAGTTGGGTTTCTGCCATGATAAGTGCAAGGGGCAGCTCCTCACAAGGTGGCAGATGTTGGCTTGGGTTGAGTCAGGGTCAGCACCGGCACAAGCCAGCACTTTGCGGCTCTTGCTTTCATAAGGAGGAGAAGCTGGGGGTGGTTGATCAGACCCCACGTCCACGCTTGGTACCCCAAGGACTTGCCAAAGCACTTGTCCCTTTGCTCTCCTGAGGGGGAGGCTGTGCCGATGTTCTTGGGAACGCTATGGGTGAAGTCTGTGCTTTATTTCCTACTCTGTCCTTTGGAGATGTGGATGTTTTACATCCCTATGCCAGAGACTTAACTCTAGGGCTGTGATAGCAGAGGCTTTTTAACGTGAGACAGGCTCCATCCTTCACAAGCTTTCCAAACCCAGCTGTGTTAGGTCAGGGGCAGTTTTATTTTCTCTGGAGCATTCAGTGAGGGGAAATAAACACTTCTCACTTCTTGATGCACCATGTGGCCAACACCAAGGGCTGTTGCACTGCAGAGGATTTACGGACCAGTTTTGGCCATGCTTATTGTGAGAGGAAGACAGCTCCTGGCTGAGATGAGAGGTGTGAGGGTTTTGATCTAGGTTTTCAGTCCACCCTAGTTCCTGCAGCCGCTGTCTCAGCACCTGAGTAAGAGCATCTCTGCTGACGCTGCCTTTTAGCCAAAGCCTCACTGAGGTTTGCATAAGCCCCCCCAGCAATAACCCCTTGCTGTAGCCCTGGTGCAGCTCCTGGCTGCTCCTCGCGGTCGTACCCATCCTGCTTTGTCCATTTTAAAAGGTTTTGTTGCACAGATGTAATCATTGTTTCTCACCAAGGGAGAACGATGAGGCATGTGGAAGGTATGATACCCTGGCTGTCGCGTGTCTGGTGGTCTGTCTTCTGCATCTTGTTTGGCTTGAAGGATACCCTGAGCGAAAATGACCCTTCTGCCCTGTCTCCTCTGCATGCAGTGATCAGCATCGTTCTATTTGGTGTTTCTGGGGATGTTTGCTTTTGTTCCTGGGCTGGTTACAATGCAGCTCACTCCCTGTTTGGGAATGTCCCTCTCCCAAGTACTGCATGCTGCATGGTAGCACATAGACTCTTTGTTCTGTGTTTATTTTACAGGAGACCCCCCTCCAGTTTCCTCTCCTTAGCTTTGCCTTTTCCTCCACCGCCTTTCTGAGCAAATGAGCATCAAAAGGCTTTGCACATGATGCATTTTTTCCCCTCAGCTTATCACACAACAATTTAATTAACTCACCTGGCATTTGCTAAGCAAAGCAATGCAAATCCTGCTCAGCGCATCACCCGAGATTTAGTTACACTCCATAAGACTGACTTTAAGGCAGTGGTGGTGGTAGTTTTGGACACACAGTCCTCAGGTCAGGATTAACTTAAAGGTGAAGAGTTTTCACCTGCCAGAGCCTAACAGTGACATTTAGTCTTCCTTCCCTGAGTTATCCATAAGATCCAGGACCACCTACATTCCAATTGGAAGAAGCAGCAAAAACTTTGCTTACATCTGCTGTTATCAGCTTTTTGGGACAAAGTATCAGACCCCAAGGCTGCATGAATATGGATGGAGAATGGAGAATTCAATTATCTGGGGTCTGAAAGTGCTCCCTAGTAGCTTCCTTCAGTTATTGCTTGTCCATCACAGGCAAATCCTTCCAGAAAACAAAACCTCTCTTCATCTGCCATGATGCACAGATCACTGTCCCTGCATCCTCCTGGGTGCACACAGATGTGCAGATCCAGGCAGCCAAGTCCCCTGGATTAAATTAACTACCATTCCCACATCAATGGCCTTGTCAGGGCACTCTGCACCTTCACACAGGAAAACCTAGACCTGAAATCTGTGTGTCGGATACTTGCCTTCGTATTACTTTTCAGTTAGTATCAAATAGGCAAGCTGAAGGATGCTGAAATATTTGGCCATATTAGATTATAAAGATTGGCTCCATAAAAAGGCCCATGACAGGTTCTAAAGACCCTGTGCCCAAGGCTCAAACAGGATAAAAGGAAACCCCTTTCTTCAGATTCCTAGAGGAAGTCCTGCGCAGCATTTTTCCATGATAAGAGTCTAAATTGTACATTCATTTCACAAAGACGTTTTGCCATCTCCCCATCAATGACAGAATACTTTCTGTGATCTGCAGACAGCTAGAATAACGCAGAGAAGGTTTCTTAGCGTGATACATTACCGTTGGCTTGGGGTTTATCTGATCTTCTTTTGTGGCAATGAGAAAATCGCCTGTGTGCCCTATAATGCCATTTCTCAAGCTTGTCAGCATGCTATGGTAGGAATGATAATTAATGTGCTTTTTAGCGAGTGGCTTAGGAGAGCTAAACAACTGCCATGGTGAGAGCTGGTTATTGTCACTCTTCAAAGTGCTACTGTAAGTACTGGAGACCTCGTTCCTCATCAGCCTTCGGAGAGAAACACATTGGGAATTTCTTTCCAGAGGTGATGAAGGGAACGAAACTTCACCCAGCCCCAGGCTGCTGGGTCGTGGGCTTCAGCAGGGCTGGAGGTTGGTGCTGGAAGGTGCTCACCCAGCCTCTGAGTTCCTGCGAACTCAGCCTAAAGCAGAGCTGAGCCTAAGCCAGCACCAAAACAGGGAGCAGCAGAAGGGAAATGGCTTTTAAGACTTGCTCAGCGTGAAGAAGCTCACCCTGGCTTGTTAATAGCAATTTCCTGTGCAGGGTTTATGAACATAGCATATATACATATGGCCAGTCCTTCAGCCAAACCACAAGAGCTCCAACAAAACAACAGAGCTGAGCATTGAGAATCCCTTTTTCTTCCTCTGTTTCACCCCTGTATACATGTACAAAGACAATTTTCCACCTTCTGTTGGATTTCTCACTTCCTTTGTCTTTGGTGTCCATCCATTCCCCATCAGTGTCTCAGCAGAGGAGCAGTTGGGTGGCAGCCTGTGACCTCGCTGGAGCAATCCTTGGCAGAGGTGTCATCTCTTTCTCTTTTGCCTTTCTCTAACAGGGTTTCCAAGGCAAGACCGGCCCCCCAGGACCCCCTGGTGTCGTAGGCCCTCAGGTAAGAAACAAAGGCTCATGCTTGCTCCAGCTCATCTTCACTGGTTCTGCACAACAGGCTCTTGCAGCTCTGCTGGTTCAGCTGGGACTGACAGAACTTTGGGTCTTACAGCACAGAGACCCCTCTTCCAGGGAAGGCAAAGTCACATCAAAGCAGACCGGATGGCTTTGGAATTCTGGGCCAGGGTGTGAAATACCCCAGTGGGTCCCAGCCCACCTTGTTTTGAGGCGTTAGGATGGTATTTAGACAAACACGTGTAAATAAGGTGGCTCCTGTGAACTTAATGGAGCTTTCCTGGTTTAATGTTGGTGTAGGGCGAGGGAGAGACCAGCTCCACAGAACCAGTCTAAAAGACCTTAAGCAGCCAGAGAGGTAAATGAGATCTTCAGGGGCTGGACAGCTGCTGGGCAGTGTAAGCATGATGCAAGAGTGCTCTTACATGTCACTATGAAGAAATGCATCTCTAATGTAAAGCACTGCCTGATTCTGTCACAGTGGGGCTGCTTTGCTTTCAGTCACAAAGGACTCTGCAAGCTGGAATCAGTAACTGCCCAACCAGAATTTGTACCCTGTAAGCACAGGCGCGCAGGGCTCATGGAACAGTTCTGTAGGCAGTCCTAGGCTGAGAAGGACTGGCTTTGGGCTGAGTCTTTCCTGAGCTACTGGGGAAGTTGCTCTTTAATGAGAAAGTAATTAATTTGTCCTCTTTAATGCCAGTGTAAAGTCCCTGATTTGTAAAGTCCCTGATTAGGGGCAGTTCCCTGACGACTGTGTCTGTCTTCTCAAGTGCAAATTAGGTTCTATGGCAATTTTATTTGGCTCTGCTGCATGCACTTAGTGTGATCTGTGGCTGCTGAGCGATTGCAGCGTTATCACTCTGCTTACACTAAGTGGCACCCTGCAGCGTGACAGGAATTACATCCCTTGTCCCAGAGGATATCAACATGCAGGGACCTTACAGAGTGATGCATGTGGCTTTTGTCCTCCTCCACAACAGGCCACTTGGGAACCTCGGGCACTGGGCCTTATGTTGCACTTGTCACCATTAGTGCCCGAGTGTAGCACAGAGGCAGTCGGTAATTGCTGTGGAGTAGAAGCCTAATCCATTATTTATACCCCATATAAGGAGGAATCAGTACAGTTGTGGAGAGCTTGCTAAGTTCTCATTTATAAATCCCCAAAACCTAAGCATAGCAGTTGTAGTAATAATCTCATTTATGTGAGCACTTTAATTCCAGAGGTTCCCAGTGCTGCTAGTCTGTCTGATGCAATGTTACTCATTCTTAAACAAGGTCCTTTTAGGTGCCAAAGGGGGCATCTCTTCAGGGATTCCTGGTGGCACTGCAGAGGACAGCTAAGGGAAGAAGCATCTTCCATCCCACTGCAACCTAAAGGACTAAATTGATAGCCCACATCTCCTCCTTCATGGGCTGTTCTGCTGATACCAACCACCTTCTCCTCAATCTGTTTCTTCAGGGTCCAACTGGTGAGACTGGACCAATGGGTGAGCGGGGACACCCAGGTCCTCCAGGTCCCCCGGGTGAACAAGGTCTTCCTGGCCTCACTGGAAAAGAAGGGACCAAGGTAGGGATGAGCAGCGTATGGAATTCACCCTCCTTGCAAGCTGGATGCCTGCCTCTCTCCTAGAGATGAGGAGGGATGATTCAGATTATGATGATGCTTCACACTGTCTCATCACAACCTGAGCCCAGAGAGAGGAGCTGGGCCTCTCCGGAGCCTGCAGGTCCTCAGCTCTTTATCACTGTCATTGCAGGGGGACCCTGGTCCCGCCGGCCTGCCAGGGAAGGATGGTCCCCCCGGCTTGCGAGGCTTCCCTGGGGAGAGAGGCCTCCCTGGCCCCATTGTGAGTAGAGGGTGCTCCATCCTTCCAGAAGGAAGGATGCCTGGGGGTGCAGCACCCACCACCCAGAGTGACTTTGTTTTCCTTCCTCCAGGGTGCTCCAGGGTTGAAAGGCAGCGAAGGTCCCCCAGGCCCCCCTGGTCCAGCAGTGAGTATCCTTGCCCTTACAGGCACCACCTAACACATTTACAAGCTTGGCAAGTAGAAACAGGGGGTTAGTCACAGCTCGGAGCTTTAGCCGTTATTTCCCTTGCGCTAACCAACAACTTGCTGGATATTGCTTTATTTTACAAGACACGCATGTAATAGCTCAGTCATCCCGTGGCATCAGCTGTGAACATACGTGACAAGCTGAGGGAACAGCAGTGATTCAGGACATGGAGAATTTTGCTTCTAAGTCACCTCTGAAAGTTGTCTCCACTTAAGACTCATGCTCAGTGCAGCTGTCCCACAAGAAAATATTCATCATCCAACCCTCCCTGCTGCACTGGCCATGAAGTTGCTCATGCTCTTGTTCCAAGGTGATAATAAGCCCTCAGGAACTGAGCTCCTGGCACCATCCAGGGGAGAACCCAGCCCTTCCAGAGAGTTTAGTTCATAAAAGTTCTCCAAGATCCCTTAGGCGGTGGTACCATGACACCACATGGCTGCCACCCCATCAGATGTGCTCACCTCCTGACAAGGCATTTGCAGCATCCTGCTGCTGGATTTCTTTCTGTCTGCGTATAGATGAAGTTCAATACTCCAGTTCATGCTTCCTTTCTTCCTTCTCTGAACAGGGCTCTCCTGGTGAGCGTGGTCCTGCAGGATCAGCTGGCCCGATTGGCTTACCAGGGCGACCTGGTCCCCAGGGACCTCCAGGACCTGCTGGTGAAAAGGGAGCTCCAGTAAGTACCAGTATAAAGATAAACAGCTGTGTGTCAAACAGAAATGTGTGCAGTGGGAAGCTGAGCATGGAGAGTCCTTGGGGTTGGTGTATGAAAAAAGAAGGAATTCAATTAGAAGGGAATTTTCCCGTCTTCAGTGCATCAAACCACTGGATCTCAGCTGCCCTCTTTGTGGCACCCGTGCTATCAAAACTGGGTGTGATCCCAGGGGCCGGAATGGCTCCAGGCAATGAAAAGAGATGAGGACTGAGCAGGTGAAGTGACAGCTCTGTGACCTCCTAGCGACAAACAGCCCAAGGAGCTGCCTTTGGGCAGAGCAGTGAGCCAACCCCACCGCTGCTTCCAAGGATGCAGTAGCAGCAGCAGTTCCCATTGAACCTAAAGCCGTCCTGACCCTTGTTCTGACTCAAGGGGCAGCACAGGAAAGTGCTGTGGAGGTTTCAGCTCCATTCCCTGGGATGCTGGGTTCTGCCACAGCGTCAGCATTCCCAGGCATCCCACCTGTGGAAAGAGCCGCTCGTGCGGAGCGTGGCTGAGTTCTGCCATATGGTCCCTCTCCGGAGCGTTCACCATCAGCCCGCGCAAACTCGCACGTCTTTCGCTTCCAGGCACGCGCGTGAAATGCCACGTGTGGCAGGAGGGAGTGGGCTGGGATGAGTGTTCTGTCCCTGGAGAGCACAGCAGCGGCTCCCAGCAGGGAGCCTGGGCCTCCTGCTCACACCCAGGGGGCTCTGCAGGGACTGTTGTGATGCCTCAAACATGAGCTCAGCTTTTAGACCCAGCAAAACAAGCAAACACTGGTATCAGGTGTTCCAGACGACATGAGGACACTTATGGTGATTGTTGTTATCAAAAGTGTTTATCAGCCACTGTATCTCATATTTGCTTATTATAAACCCCAGCAGCTAGTCCAGAGGCAAGAATTTCCTGGTGAATCAGCTTTCTGAACATCTGTCCTGCCAAGTACCTATGTGATGTATCAGTGCATAGATGAATGGGCAATTTATGTGGCATCGAATTATTCAGAAGAGAGCACCCAGGATTCAGATGCAATTAAATTATGTATGAGGAAACCAAAAAATATTCACTCTTCAGTTCCTATAAAACAAACAAATGTGGCTGAAGGCTCCAGGTCTGAGGAACACCAGTAGATGTCCAAGCAGAAACACCCATTAGCCTGGTTCAGCCAAGGAGGGAGCAGGCAGAGAGTGCTGGGGCCAGAATCAGTAAAAACTAGCTTGTGGGAATATAAATTACTTGGGGTTTTGTTTGTCATCCAGAGAGAGATGGCAGAGGCTTGAGATTAAATCTGGGTATATTGCTCTAGCAGTGCCATTGCAGCTCTGATCTGGGTATTCACCATTTAGATATGCTTGTTCTTTCTTTATCTCTCCAGATGGACATTCTGTCTTGTTGCAGACAGCGAGCACAGAGTCTGATGAAATGTCAGTGAAAAACCAGCTCTGCTGTATATGTCCATACCGTCAGGGGTCACTAGCAGCTGAATAAAAGATTACTGGGATGGAATGGGCTGGTTAGAGGAGAGCTCTGTGTGACCTGCTGCTTGTTCTGCTTCCAGGGTGAGAAGGGTCCCCAAGGGCCGGCTGGCCGGGATGGCATCCAGGGCCCGGTGGGACTGCCGGGTCCAGCGGGTCCTGTTGGCCCCCCTGGCGAGGATGGAGACAAGGTGAGAGGAGCAGCTCCTGCTGTGTGGGTTGCTCTGGGAAGGACCTGAGCAATGTGCCCCATGGCCCCCATGCTGCCTCCATCAGTGGGTTGGATGTGCTGCTGGCCGTCACCCAAAGGGTATTTCATGATGATGGGCAGAAATCCATCTGAAACCCATGCTGAAACCCATCACCCCCCCAAAGCCTGGAGCAGGCAGCCTGCCAATGGGCGCTTTGCCTTTCGCAATTAATTACCTTCTCCCACTCTCTAATTAAGCCCCTCTGGTCTAGAGGACTCTGGGATGGAACACCCATCACTGCTGACAAGGGCTGTAACATGGCGGTTCTTGCATTGCGTGGCAGCTACGGAACGTTTTAGGGTACACCAGGAGTGTCCAAATCTCTGGCTTTTTTTAGAACATTCTGGGATATTTCCATGGGATCTTTGGGATGGGGGATGCAGACAAGCAACTTGAATGTTGGGATATGGAAGTGGTCACTTCGTGAACTAACTGTGTCCTTTTGTACCTGGCAGGGCGAGATCGGGGAGCCAGGGCAGAAGGGCAGCAAGGGTGACAAGGGGGAGCAGGTGAGTGGGGTGGATGCTGCCAAAGCTGCTTCCTTGGAGGAGCGTGGTTCTGGTGTGTGACTTGCTGGAAACAACATACCAATTCCATTCCTTTCTGTTACTGCTTCATCTTCTCCTTTGCTTCATCAAATACCCACACAATGTGAAAAAGAGGGAGGACCTGAGGTGTGAGCCTGCAGCTCCCAGGAACACACTGAGGTGTTTCCATGTCCCCCCTGCACTGTGTAAATATCATGAGCAGCTCCTGCCATTCAAGTCAGGTGTTGGGCTGTAGCCCCTTTTGTGGTTATCTGCAGCACTCTCAGGCACCCTTTATGTACTGCTCAGAGCCAGGGGAGGATAAATGACACTGAAGTATCTAGATAGAACTGAGTGGTGTAATGGTGTTTTGCTGAAGAAAAAAATGCATTTAAATGTGTCTGCTCTGCCATTGGCACCAGGGCTGAGGAATGCTGATGTGTCTGGGGAAACCTGACCGTTCTCTCCCTCTGTTTGGGGAATTAATGCACATTAAATGGAGACTCTAAGAGCATCGCCTTTCCAGGTGAGGTTTTTTCACTCTGAACTCTAATGCTGATGTTGCTCTTCTGTTTCATGACAGGGTCCACCAGGGCCCACTGGCCCACAGGGTCCGATCGGTCAGCCCGGCCCCGCTGTGAGTATTGTCCCCTGTTAGCAGAAATCCCCTTTCTTACTATAAAATCCCCTGGGAAGCACTGCAAGGATTGGCAGTTCCTGCCTGCCACTGCAGATGCACAGGGCATTACCACTGGCAGCAGGAGGAGGTGGTGGGTATGGGGCTTTGCATCTGTTTCATGTCTTTGCTAAACTGTGCTAGACCTTTTCCTCTTAGGGTGCTGATGGAGAGCCAGGTCCCAGAGGGCAGCAAGGCCTCTTCGGTCAGAAAGGTGATGAAGGACCCCGAGGTTTCCCTGGTCCCCCTGGCCCAGTGGGCTTGCAGGTAATTTGCAGCATCAAGGGAGGGCTCAGGGAGATGAGAGCTGGGGCTCCACCTGAGATGTTCATAGCTCAAACTCATCCTCTCCACAGGGCTTGCCTGGACCGCCTGGTGAGAAGGGAGAAACGGGTGATGTTGGACAAATGGTGAGATGCTTTTCTACTTCTCTATTCATCACTGGCACAAACATTGCTCCAAGAAACGTGTCTTAAAGCTGTCTCCCCTTTCTCTCTCAGGGTCCACCAGGCCCACCTGGACCTAGAGGTCCCTCAGGACCACCAGGAGCAGATGGTCCACAGGGTCCTCCTGGGGGAATAGGAAATCCTGGTGCAGTAGGAGAGAAGGTAAAAAAGCATCTAGGGAAACCTGACTGAGGCTTTGCTGGGCCAGTAACCTCAGCACCCTGCAAAGTACAGGTTTGCTCATCCTCTTTTCCCCTCTGCAGGGTGAGCCTGGTGAATCTGGTGAGCCTGGTCTTCCTGGCGAGGTTGGCCTCCCGGTAAGTGCACTACAGGGTGGCTCTTGCTCTGATGGAGAAGAGCTTTTCTTCATGGGTGGCCCTCTGAAGAGCTGGTTAAAGAGTGTAGGAGAAGCATGGATTCAGCTGCAGGGGCTGAACCAGTCATGTTCTTGGTCTGGGTATTGGGTGATACATCACCATGTTCCTGGGTATTTATAGTGTAACGTTTAGTCACCGAACATGGGCTACCCACAGCTGAGCATGATGAACACCATTCAGCTTTCGTGGGAAGGGACTGCTAAATCATATTCTCGTGCTTTGAGATACAAATAAAGCTTCTTTCTCAGAATTGATCCAAAGAGGAGTTAGAGATTGGTAAGTTGTTTTCCTGGAAAATGGAAACACGCTTTTTCCTTTACAGGGTCCTAAAGGTGAAAGAGGTGAAAAAGGCGAAGCAGGTCCCTCTGGTGCTGCTGGTCCACCTGGCCCCAAAGGTCCACCAGGCGATGATGGTCCCAAAGGCAGCCCTGTAAGTCCCCCTCCTGCCCAAGCAGTGCTCCCTGGTCTTGCCCAGCAGAGATTTCTGCATGAAAGGCTGTTTTCCAGAGATCTTTGTGCAAATCTGAAACAGTTTACCAGCCACAGAATTGCTCCTCCAAGGTTACATGGTATTAGTCCCCTTCTTTAGGGTGCTAATGAGGAAAAGACCCAGCTGTACCTCATCTTCCAGCAGTACTTGAATTATTGGTTCTCTTTGCAGGCTGTCAGCTCACCCCTATGGTGGGCCTGCAGTCGGTTCACTTTGCACTTGAACTTGTGTGTTGCCGTGGTCCTCTGCAGCAGAACGAAGTTCCTGAAACAGTGTGGAGGAGATTTATGTGAATTTGGGAGCTGTATGTGTATGGTCAGATCCCTGCTGATGCTGACTGCTGTAGCTCTAGTGATGCCAGTAGAGCTATACTGATTTATACCAGATGACAATGGTACAGTATTTATCTTGCCAGCTTCTTTGATGCTTGCCTACTGAAGCAATTTCTGCTGTGATAAGCAGAGGAGGCAGGAAAGTCAATCATCACTCTCAACAGATGGGCTTTGGGGATATCACAATACTGCTTGAAGCCTGTTGTCTGAAAGCTGCTCTCAGAGTTATTTGAACTAAACAATAGACATCGTATGGAGAAGAATGGTGAAGTGTTTTAGTCTTTGAATGCCTTGAGAGGATCTTCCTGTGATCATGTAGTGAGCAAGCATCCTGTATTAAAAAAAGCAAAATCTTCTAATCTGCACAGTCCCCAAAGCTGTGAGGATTTTGCTGTCATTTGTCCAATGTGTTTATGAAAAACCAGATGAAGCTCCCAGTGTTGCCTTTGCTTTGCCTGCTGCAGAGCTCAGCTGGTGGCTGGGACAGGATGAAGTCACTGAAGATGCAAAGATGGGATGTGATCTGGGACTCTTTGAGGGTGGAGAACTGGGACTTTGCCCTGTAGAGTGGCTCCCTGTGTTGTCACTGGGGTCACAGGCACTAGTGTTCCACAGTGCTCCAGATGCAATCTCTCTGACTTGGGGATATCCCTCTTCTCTCTCTGCAGGGTCCGGTTGGTTTCCCTGGTGACCCTGGTCCTCCTGGAGAGCCTGGTCCGGCTGTAAGTGTCTGTCTCACAGAATGACAGTTAGGTTCCTCCTCTTGGTTTAGTAAAATATGACAGTGTGCTGTTCATTCACCAGCAGCTCCTCTGGAATTTACTCTTCCTTTACTTGGGAAAGAGTAAGGAGTTGCACCATAAGACTGTCTGACCATGGTACAGCCTTTGGGGCAGTAGCTGTACGAGTGCTGCTACCCACGATATTTGACATAGGACATTTGCTGTTACCATTGTTCTCAACAAGAGATGGGAAGGGATGGTGCAGGTGGCATGAAGACCACTGAACACTCCTGCTGCTGCTAATGCTTTCCTCAGCTGTATTCATACCCTAAATACAACTGCTTTTTCTTTTTTCTTCCTTTTTAGGGTCAAGATGGTCCTCCTGGTGACAAAGGTGATGATGGAGAACCTGGACAGACTGTGAGTAACTGGATAGATGAGCTCTGCTCCCTATCACTACCCGTGGTTTCTGTACACAGGTCCAAGGGCATACAGCATCCAACTCCCACCAGCTTCTGCTGCGTTGGTCCCCTGGTGCCTGTCCCTCCTGCCTGTGTCAGCCTGGCTGCTGCATCCACCCAGGCTGCTTAGCAATACATCCCCAAAGCAAGCATTAACTTATGGGAAAACAAAACTCTTTCATTTAAACTTTGGTGTGCCTTATGGTATTTCCTGGTGGGAATGGATAAAACAAGAAACCACCTGCACCCCGAGGAGGTGTTGGGAGTTGTGCTGCCCACGCTTCAGCTCAGCACAAACTCCAGAGCTCGAGTTTTACACATTTGCTCCTCCTTCCCATGTCTCGTGTTGCAGTAATGGCTTGTTCTCCTTCCCTCCCCATCTAGGGTTCCCCTGGTCCCACAGGAGAGCCAGGCCCCTCTGGACCCCCAGGAAAAAGGGTAAGCTGATGGTTTAGGGGTGTTCTTCCAAGTGTATTTGTATTGAATTTGTGAAGCTAACGTTAGCAGTAGGTCTACAGGAGATGCAAAGCAGTAGCATGTGAAATAAAAAATAATTAAAAAGAATATCATGAGGCACCATCCCAGCCGTTGGGAATTGCTGGGAAATTGTCAGCCACATCCCCTGGATTACTGAGATTTTAACACCCAAAAGAAAACACACGGATGAGGTGCTCCTGCTCTTCCTGCCTTGCTAAAGAGCCCAGGGATTCATTCAGCAAGAACCTAATTTAAAAAGCTTTTCAGAGATATTTGTCTCCATTTTGTCTTCTGCCCTGGGGCTGTAGCATCATTTTGCTAATTCCAATGGACCATTTCAGATCTGTGGGATCTAACTGTGTTTTGCATCTGTGTTGTGCTTTCTCTAGGGCCCTCCTGGTCCAGCTGGTCCTGAGGGAAGGCAAGGGGAGAAAGGAGCCAAGGTAAGAGCTGGATGGGGGTTCACTTCTGCTGCCCTTTGTATGTCAAAAGGACCTCCCTCTGACAGTGCTGGTGTTTGAAGGACAGTGATTTGATTTCCCTACAACAAATTAGCCTGAATTTGGGGCTGTTGGCCTCCAGTGTAAGCTTATGTTCCATCTTTTCACAAACTCCATGGAGATAATCAGGGCTTGCTCAGGTCATGGGGGTGTTTTACTTGTTTTGAAATTACAAAGTGCCGTATTTGGCAATTCAATGTGTTGTGAATTAGAGGCGTGCACAGCCCTGTGTTTTTTCCCAGGGCAGAAACAGCTTTACTGGACCAGGATTGTTTTGGTAGGGCAGGTGGGAAGATGGAGAGTGGGACTGCAAATTATAGGCCCAGTTGTTGTGGCAGCTGTGGGAGCGCTGGTGGCAGAGGATGTCCTCTGCTAGATTATATCCCAGGACCAGATGCAGGACAGCTTGGAGAGCTCACAGTCTCTGAGGCTGTTCCTGCTAGAAATGAGCAGAAATGGTGGGAAGCAGCAGGAAAATGAATGTATTGGAAGCTTTACACACTTTGCATGGATCAGTGTTCACTCTGTGACATCCTGGCGGCAGCCACAGCGTATTCAAGAAGATAGTTTGATGCCCCAATGCAAATTAAACCATGCTGCCTCTTGCATTTAGGGTGAAGCTGGTTTGGAAGGACCTCCTGGCAAGACTGGCCCAATTGGTCCTCAGGGTGCCCCAGGGAAGCCCGGCCCTGATGGTCTTCGAGGGATTCCTGGTCCAGTTGTGAGTATTCCCAAACTGAACAAGTCTGAGAAAGCTGCTGGGTTGGGTTGTTCCTGGTGCTTACCATAACCTATCTGCTTGGAAGATTCCTTTCTCCCAGAGAGATGCTTAAATGCCTGACAGCAGCTAAAACACATTTAGTGGAAATAATGCAACAGTGAATATCACCTCCCACCATGTTTTATTTGAGACTTGAGTCTGCTCAGTCCCTCTCCATGGGTGAGAGTTTCCATGACCAACAAGGTCCCTTTTCCAGCAGGGATTTGAGCATGAAAGGAACATAAATCATTTTGCCTTTGCCACCTGTGAGCGACCAGGGCAAATGTTCTCTGGCACAGGGGCCAGATGAGGAAAGGTGAATAATGGGACTAATCCATCTGGGAGCATTGAGTAATTGTTTTGAGGGAATTGCATTGTTTTACAGGGTGAACAAGGTCTCCCAGGATCCCCTGGCCCAGATGGTCCTCCAGGCCCTATGGTATGTCCAGACCATCAAATTCTATGTGTTTTTGATGGGGGTGAATGCATTTTACATTACTTCATTCTCTCTTTTGTTTTCTCCGGTCTCTCAAAGGGCCCACCAGGTTTGCCTGGTCTTAAAGGAGACTCCGGTCCTAAAGGAGAGAAGGTGAGAATAACACATGAACTCACTGCATGACCTGCTCATGTCTGCCATTGTAGAGGTGTCCTGCAGGTGGCAAACTCCTATAACCTTGCTTAGATGTTTGGGATGTGTCTAGCAATGTCTTTGCTGGGTGGCTTTGGCATTTGGGTACCTCAAGTGAGAGATCGTTATTAACATTTGCTGCTTTCCTCTAGGGTCATCCAGGTTTAATCGGTCTTATTGGACCACCAGGAGAGCAGGGAGAAAAGGGTGACAGAGGTCTCCCAGGCCCCCAGGGCTCAGCAGGACCCAAAGGAGAGCAGGTAAATATTCCATAAGACATTAATGGAACGTGCTTTTGAGTGTGGGGTTTGCTGCTTTAAGCAGGTATGGCATAGCAGAGATGCTCAACCTTGGCTAATTTTTGAAGAATATTTTCTATATTAATGTGGTTTATTCTACATATGAAATGGACGTGCTCCAAAATCACCCAATTTAGTGGGAAGCAGGTTTTCAAGGGTCATCTGAAAAGAGTTGAATAGAGTTGGAGGGATGGTACCATTAAATACGCATCTAGAGGAGAGGTTTTTACAACTGTGTGCCAAATGAGGTAGGAGATTCTCTGGTTGTGCACATGTTTCAAAACCAGTTAAACCTCCAGATTGCAAGAGTCCTCTATTGAGCTCATTAAGCTCTATTCAGTCCTCATCAGCTGTGAGCAGATGTCAGTTGTGTAGTTGCATGCCAGCACTGGTGTATACATATCAATGCTTTTCTGCTTTTATTTTCCAGGGTATCACAGGTCCCTCTGGACCGATCGGACCTCCAGGGCCACCAGGATTACCGGTATGTGGATTCCCCAGGAGCTGCACAGTCTTTGTGGAGTCACCTTCGTGCTCCCAGATACACCCAGCAGAGCCTTTCTGCCCTGACCTTGTATGAGGAAGTTGATGGGGATGGGTTTGCCCAGCTGAACCTGTTAAAAACACTTGACTGGGTTGTGGAAGTACTGGGGGTGATGGGTAAGCCTAGAGATGAGCTCAGTGGGCATGGCAGGATGGAAGGCGGATGTCCTCTCCCTTTGCTTTTGGGTCAGCTACAATTGCATGATGATTTCTTGCACTTTTTGCTCTTGGTACGTTTTTCCCTGGATGCCCAAAGGCTGCACCTTGGGTAAGCAGCATTTGCTGGGTGCCCTCAGCACAGAGCCAGGACCAGCCCTGGGCTGTAGTAATGACCCAGCAGCTTTTCCAGCCCCCATCCAGGCAGGAGTGTGGAGCACTGACACAGATGGATCTGACACAAATGCATTTTGTATGTTAGCAAATAGCACTGAACTCCAGTGGATGAGAAAAGTGGGAAAAGAAGTGAATTTAAAAAACCACCTTGTCTAACCTTGTCTCTAAAGGGAGTCTGCTGCCTTCTCTGCTAGAGCTATACTGACTGCTCTGTTTTTCTCCACACAGGGTCCACCTGGTCCCAAAGGTGCTAAAGGATCATCGGTAAGTATAGACATTGTTAAATGAAGAAGCTGAAGAGCAATTATTTAGTGTATAACCCACTGCAGCTCCTCCCTGTCAGTGCCATTAAGGCAATTGGCCAAAGATGGCCTTAGAAAGTGCAGCCCTCTCAGGCTGCCTGAGCCCTGGAGTGGTAATTGGGGAAGGTTTCTGTGGCACTCACTGTACTTCAGTGAACATCAGTGCAGCAGAGATCTCAAGGAGGATTCCAGTGCACAGTCCTTGGGAGAAAAGCTGCTGCTGTAAGGCGGTGGGTATTAAAAATAGACGGAGCGGGAGGTGGCGAGCTGGGAAGTGCAGAACACAGTGAGAATGTGACAGTGAAGTAAGATTCATGTTACAGATCTCCCATGCAGGCAGCTAAAAATTCCTCTCGGGCAGCTTCCTAATTCTCCTTCCCATGCCGAATTCAGCGTTTAATTACTTTTGAGATTTTATTTGATTTATAAACCATTGGGTTGGTTTGAAGAGTTCATATTGCCATGCACAGGAACAGCCTTCCTTTTCCATAGGAAGCCTCAGCAAAATCTGACTGTTTAACCCCAGTCGTTAGACTGATCTTCTCTTTTCCTTAAGCATCTTTGGAGAGAGATGCAAGGAGACTCCTCTTATGTGCATGAAGGGCACAGAAAGAAGGGACAGGAAGACAGGTTTTGCCACAAGAGACTATTACAAGAAATAACGTTTGGGATGTGCTGGAAGTGACAAGTGCTTTTCCCTGTGTGACTCATGTTTTTCCCTTGTTTTTCCTCCCAGGGTCCAACAGGTCCAAAGGGTGAATCAGGTCTTCCTGGGCCCCCAGGGCCTCCTGTAAGTAAAACCCATTACATGAAGCATGAAATGAGGCTCGCATTTAATGGGTGTTGTAATATCAGGAGCTAGAAGATTTCTGGGCAGAGATTCAGCATATCAGGAGTCTGTGCAATACATTGACAGCTCTTAGAGATGCTGGGGAAGAAAGGATGATGTGAAGGGAGAAGTCACTAATGGGTAAAGTGAAGATGGATCCAGTGTTCAAGTGTGGTGGCTGGGGTTTTTGTCAGTGCCATCACGAGTGTTTTACATGTTATGTGTATGTCTTGTGATGCTGCTTCTCAGCACCGGTGGCTGCTTTGGCCACCTCTTCTCTCTGTTCCCCACTGCCAGTGCAATGAGCAGTTGTATCTTCTTTCCCCACAAATCAGGGTCCTCCTGGAGAAGTCATCCAGCCACTGCCCATTCAGTCTTCCAAGAGGACCAGGCGGAACATTGATGCCAGCCAGCTGGTGGACGATGGGAATGCCGACAACTACATGGACTATGCAGATGGCATGGAGGAAATTTTTGGCTCGCTGAATTCCTTGAAACTGGAAATCGAGCAAATGAAGCATCCATTGGGCACTCAACATAACCCAGCGCGTACCTGCAAAGATCTGCAGCTCTGTCATCCTGATTTCCCAGATGGTGGGTCCCAGGACAGGGGGGATGAGGGGAAAACACCGTGAGTTTCCCAGCTCCATAAAGTGAATACAGGCGAGTGCAGAAAGAGGAGGAATTTGCGGGGTCCCTGGCCATGGTGCCTCATGAGGAATGTGGCTGACAAAGAAGGGAATACATAGAGAAGAGTTGAATTAGATGATCGTTGCAGGTTCCTCCCTATATATATATTCTATTCTAAGAATGGGGGAATATGGTAAAAATCAGCTCTTCCTATAAGGTGCTACAGTGTGATGTTAGATCATAAGCTGGTTTCCAAAAACTATATAGAAATAGTGGCCTATGCCAGAGATGAAACATTCCTGATAAGATGGCTATTGAATTGTCCTTCCTTCACAGTGCTGATTCTTTCTTCCCTTCTCTTCCCTCTTGTGCATCCAGGTGAATACTGGGTTGATCCTAACCAAGGATGCTCCAGGGACTCTTTCAAAGTGTACTGTAATTTCACAGCTGGTGGAGAGACTTGCATCTTCCCTGATAAGAAATCTGAAGGAGTAAGTCCATACAGCTTCCTCCCGCCCATAGCATAGTGATAAGAGATTGTTTCCTAATATGAATATTCACAGACAGGCCATTTCTGGAGACCTGAACAATAGCAAGTAAAGATTAAAGATCCAGAACATTTCTTTGTTATGCAGCGTTGGTATCTAAAATAAGGAATATGTTTATAAAGACGATTTCTTCGAGTAAGTCAGATTTAAACTGTGATTTGGGACAAGTCTTTGATGATTTCCCAGGAATAATAAGTGCTAACACCTTTTTACTTTGCTTTAGAAAGGCAGAAGTGTGTGCTGGTGCAGGAGCTGTGAGCTTCATTTAACTCCTTCCCTCCTGCAGCCAGGCTGCTCTGCTCTCTGCATGTACAGGCACTGCTGATTCCTCTGCTCTTGCTGTGTCTTGAGGCAGAGCAGATAAACCTTTATCTCTTGTCATTTTTGCTGGTGTTTCTTGTGGGTAAATGATCCTCAGTGGTTGAAACAAGGCTCATTGGGTCCTTTGTGTAATGCTGTGCTCAGCTCAGCCATACCCTGTCCCCATGTGCTGTTTTCCAGAGCTGCTCTCCCCAGTGCCTGGGGAGCAGCTCCCACACTGGCCAAGCAGAAACTCCTGCCTGGGGAGCTCCCTTGGTGCCTCAGTTGTGCTGGGCTAAGGTGCAGACAAAGCTGTTCACTGAAAGCCGTTCGCTTCCTGAATTTCATCCACCAGAAATACAGGCCAGCACAGGACAAGTAACACGCAGCATAAATCCTCCTTGGGTTTTTGTTAGGGTTGTTTAAGCAGGAGATGGATTTCCTCTCCTTTGCACTAACTTGCCATGGCTTTCCTCTAAATCTTGACACCTAAAACACAGAGTCTGCCCCTGATCTTGGGGCTGCTCAGGCTTCTGTGAGTGGCTCTTTGACCTCACCACGTTCACTGTGGAGTTGCTTTTCTGAGCACTGCAGTGCTCCTCAAATACAAATTGTGCTCCACTTTTGCAATACATTGTAAATAAGGAAAAGCTTTAGCCTGCTCTTTTCCCACGTAGAGGAATGAAACCAGCTACCACATCAGCATTAAGTATTGGCTGAGTGGTTTTATTATAAGCCACAGCAGACTTTAAGCCATACCCCCTTTCCCTCCACCCTTAACCCAGCAGAAACACACTGACTTGCTTTATGGCTCACTTACTGGCACGGAAAGGACGATCCCAAGACACCTGTATGTAGCTTGGCCGTTGGTTTTGGAGGGATTTACAGCAGCAGCACAGGAGCTTGTGGGAGGGTCAGGAGCAGGGAGCAACCACATTCCTCCCTTGTGCTCTGACCAGAAAAGTGATTCAGCTGATTAGATGCAGCTGCCATAAAGGATGCTCCAACAGCTCATTTCTTGTCAAGGTCACCCCCTGTATTGCTCCAGGTAGTTGGACCTTCACTATGCGTGATGGTCTACACTGACTGTGGGGGATGCACTGTCCGTGCTGCTCCTTATTGCTGCACAAATGCCAAAGGCAGGCAGAGGCTTTTCCTTAACCATATTCTTTGCCTTTCCCAGCCCCACAGCATCTGGGTTTGGTGTTAGAGTGACAGCAGCCTTCCCCATTATCAGCACTGCTTTTCCACCCTAGCCCTCCCATGAAGATCAGTGCATCCTTTACCACTGATACTTCCTTTTTTCCCCTCCCTACCTTTCCTTTTATCCCTCCTGCCAACAGACTGCACTGCTGGTTCTGCATCCAAAGTATGTAGGAGGCAGACATCATTAGCCCTTAGCCAAGGAGGCTGGTGCCAGGGCATTGCTGGGCAGCACCACAGTGTCCCTTCTGCATGAGAGGCTGCTGGCACCTTCGGGTGCTGCCAATGGCTCTTGTTAGTGGTGTATAACGATTAAGAAAGCAGTGTAAAGGAAGCCGGACAGTCTCTGTAGGACATGCACACTCTGCTTGGGGAACTGAATGGAACTTTTTAATTGATTTTTCTTTTCTTCTTTCTCTCTTTCCTCCTTTGCCGTCCACAAACTAGGCTAGAATTACTTCCTGGCCAAAGGAAAACCCAGGCTCCTGGTTCAGTGAATTCAAGCGCGGTAAACTGGTAAGATGCATCTTGGTGCTTTCTGTTTTCTTTAACCCCTGTCATATTTTACAGAGTAAAATGGCTCGTTGGCCCAAAGAGCAGCCTTCCACATGGTATAGTCAATACAAGCGGGGGTCTTTGGTAAGTGGCTAACCTTGGCCCTAGTCTGAATCAGAGCACCTCATCTGCTTTGGTATGGCCAGACCTGTTGCACTTTGCATGCCGGACTAATCCCTATCCTACGTTGCAGTGCAGATGTTTAAGGTGGAATACTGAAAAAGAAATAAAACCCAGTGGGGACACTTTTCCCATTGGCTTGACTAGAAGCCCAGGAGTAGGGTGCAGTGCTAGCACAGCCCGTGCTTGCTGTACCCAGGGTGAGGTGTGAATCTATCTGTCTCTGCTCTGGGGCAGGGTTTCCCTAAGGATGGGTTTTGTCTCTCACGCTGGAGCTGAGCCACATCAGGAGCTCCCATACCACCTCCAGAGCTTGGGAGACACAAAGTCATTGCTTTAAAAGACTTCAAACTTAAAAGGTTTAAAGGATTTCAAGCCACGTGCATTGGCCAAGCCTGATGGACAGGAATATGACAGAGTCCCAATTAAGGACTTCTTCAAGTCCTGTCCTAAGGTCAGACGATGTTTGACATCAACCAGCAAGGCAGCAGCGCATAGAACAGAGAAAAAGCTCTGGTGTTTTGTCCTGTAACAGGACATCCATGCTGTGGATAGATCGCTCCCACAGAACCTCAGCCGTGGTCAGGGAGGTCAGAGCAGCAGCTGATGAGTGTTTGCCAGGTCTCCTTAAGGCACAGCACTCTCCTGTGTGGGTATCAACTGTAGGATGAGCGGGATGCAGATAATGAGCCCAGTCAAGTGAGAACTAGGGAAAAAGGAAATGCTCGGTGGCTAAAACCGACCTGCCCTAGAAGCAGGAGCTGCTCTGTTGAACTGCACAGATCTGCCCCTGCAGGGCAGAGGTTTCTTGCAGTGCCCAAACTTCCACCTTAAAGGCAAACAACAAAGCAAACCACCGCGTTGTTTTCCTAAGCCGCGTTTTGTTGCCACTAAACACATTTTGCTCTGGTTCTGCCCACAAGAAGGATATGGCTTCTGCAGCTTCTCTGCATTACTGAGCAAGGCCACAAAGCCAAGGCTGCAGCCTCGTAGCTCCTTGGAGGGCAGCTACTCATAGCTTAATTACAGAGCACTCCGTCAGTTAATGTTACAGGTAGCTCCATTTCTTCACCTTCTCTGCTTTTTACCCCTGTCCAGTCTGTTTATCAGCCAAGTTAGAGGCTGAATTGCCAACCTAGACCTTACGGCCCTTTAGTTCGAAGTAGGAATTTCAGTGCTACTTGGAACCCTTTGCTCCATCTTTCTGTGTTGCCATTTTCTTCCTTTTTTTACCTGTCCTGCATTTTCTCTTTGGGAAAAAAAGCCACCAGCACATGGAAGACCTGCCTAAGCAACCCACACCTGCCTAAGCAACCCACACCTGCCTAAGCCAACTACAAAGCACCCAAGCCAGAAAAGTACAGTTTGAGTATTTACTTTCATTTCAAGTACCTCTCATTCTCCCCAGTCAGTATTTGGATCCATGAGATTTGTAAACTGGGGAGACATTTGCCTGGATCCAACATCAGCTGAAATCTGTGTGCAGCTGGTGAGATGAATGAGTTTGAGTCCCCCCTGGGTGCTGGGTTGCCCATGGTACTCCACCGAGAAGGTCCCTCATGTCTTTCCATGCAGCCTGAGCATGGTCTCCTTGGGGGCTGAGCCCCACAGGGATCCCTGATGCTGTGGGGAAGGTTTCTACCCAGCTGCTCAGCACTGAGGGAGCATAGACGGCTCCGTGTGAATCTCAGTGCTTGCATGAGGTGTGCTCACCTTTCTTCTGGGGATAGCTAAAGGATGAAGGACATAGAAAATGAAACACAAACATCTTGTTTTGATGCTTCTGCACCATCATTAATCAATGACACAGAGTTCTTGGATCTGATTTCTTACCCTTTCTCACGATGCAGCCAAACTGCATTAGAGGGATAAAAGGGATGCAGATGTGGTTTTTTTTCTGGACTCTGCTTTCCTTCCCTGTGTGTTACACACAATTCCCAGTAGCTCCTTATGGCAGGCAGCACCTTCCCAGTGGCTCCAGTCACAAAGGTGGGACAGGGCTTTCTGCAGTCTCCAGAGGCAGAGCAGGAGCCGAGACCCCTCAACAAGTAGTCAGTCACCCAAACTGGGTCCTGATTGAAATAAGAGAAGTAGCTCCTGCAGACAAGTAATGCCATGTGCCTTTGGGTGTGTGCCGTGCACCTGACATTTTGTGCCCCATCCTTCCACGTCCTGGTGGTTTTCTGTTAGCTCTCTCCTGGCATGTGCGGCTCTCTCATGGTCAGTCATATTTCACCCTCAGGAGGACAGTGCAACAGTATCCTGACAACCGGTTGGTATATCAATTTATTTATATTATCTTTTAATTCGTTGTTTTATTGCCTGGTTATGAATCTCTTCCACTGTTTGCAGCTCGTGCAACTCGATGTTTCTTGGTGCCTTGAAGAACACCACACTGTTTGTGTGCCTGTATTTTTCTCCTGGTTGTTTCTAAAGACACCCACTGTCCATAGAGGATGGTAACGAGCAGCAGCTCGGGTAGCGTGTTGGTGCCCAGGAAGAATGAATAGGAAATACCTCTGTGTGTGCAGAATGAAGTACCCACAACAGTCAGAAAATAGTGTCAAATAGAACAGACAAAGCCCCAGACCTTACAGAAATCTGTTCTCTTTTCAGAAGCTGGAGAAGTATGCTCAGTATCGGCTTAAGCCTGAGATATGCATCCCCAAATTTGCACCCTCTTGCAACCAGGTTGAAATCCCTCTTCATTTTTCCTCCTGCCATGAATTAACCTGATTTTTTTAGCTCACAACCAGACTACATCCAGCAAATGAAATAAACTGCCCCACAGTAGCCAAGTCCTGCAGCCCTGTGTCTGTAGTGTGGCAGGAGCAGAGTTTGCACCTCAGCGAGGTGGTGAGATCAAGCCCTGTGCACAGGGTAACAAAGATGGGTGAGACTGGTGGTCCCCAGAGCCCCCAGACTTACTGCGTTGCCCCTCACTGCCCAGTGTTTCTCCTTCTCCACTTTCCATAGCTTTCCTACGTGGATTCAGACGGGAACCCCATTGGTGTGGTGCAGATGACCTTCCTCCGGCTCCTGAGTGCTTCAGCCCATCAGAACATCACTTACAACTGCTACCAGTCCGTAGCCTGGCATGACGCCACCACCAACAGCTACGACAAGGCCATCCGCTTCCTGGGCTCCAACGATGAGGAGATGTCCTACGACAACAACCCCTATATCCGAGCTGCCCTTGATGGCTGTGCGGTACGTGGGCAGCGCTGGGCACTGCAGGAGGTGTCCCTCTCCTCCCCTGCTTGTCCAGAACCTTCTGACTCAGTGCAAACACCTCTACCTTTCCTGTGTCTGTTGATGTAGCTGCCTGGAGGGTTGTCCCCAGCATGAGAGACATTGAGCTTGCTCTTCCCTCATGCTGGGAATACGCGATTCCACTCGAGGCCAGGGGAAGCTGCAGCACCTCTAGGAATCGGGTTGATTTACTGCTTTGCTGGCTGTGCATAAAGGGACCTGACTAAAACCACAGGTTGCTTTTAAAAGACCCATTGCCTTTCCTCCTGCCCTGTTCGCTCGCAAATAGAGAGGCAAGCAATGAGTTTCCAAAGGGGCCCAGCATCCTCCCTTTGCCTCTGCTTCCTGTTGGGTGGTTGGATGCTTGATTTGGGATTGAGCTCTGCAAAATCTGCCCTCAGGAGCTAAAAATCTGGCAAAGCAAGTGCTGCTGGTGTTTATTTTGAGCCCCAGTGTGCTGGTGCAGAGGCACATTGAATTCTCACCCTCTGGAACTGCAGCGCTTGAAGCCCACGGGACAGAAAGATTGAGATGTTTGACAGAAAAAGCCCTCCACAGAACATGAGATTAAAGTGGTTCTGTTCTGGCACATTCATGTGTTTTACTGTAGGAGCAATGAGGAAAATCAGATTAGAATCACTTCTTTTAACACTCTGGCAGAGAGGGAAAGAGCATCCATCCATCCATCCCACTTCTGAAGCCGTGTTGGGGAGTTTATCCTCAAGTACTTAATATCTCCTGCTAATGCAATGTGTCCTCACTGGAAGGTGCCTTTCCTCTCCCTTTCCCTTCTTAAGTGTCAGGGATGTTGCAGGATCACGTTGCATGTTTTAAGGTAGATGTGCTGGCTGAAAACCTTTTTGGTTTAAGTGATTTGACTCATTTGCCTGGCATTCCTCTCCCTAATGAGGGATATTTGCATGGAAAGAAGACTAGGGCTCCTTCGAGTTTATTTGCTTGGTTGCCTCTCCCAGGCATCTTCTCTCTGCAAGAGATGTTCCTGTGGGGTGTAGAAAGATGACAAAGGAGCCTATTGCAGCCTTGCAGAAAAAGGCTCGGCATCTCCTGTACCATCTCTGGTACCCTGGTAGATCATCCTTCCTGAACCACAGGCAAGATACTTTAGATTGAGCCCCCACCATGTTGAAAATGAAGTTGGGCTGCCCGGCACAGTGTTGCCGCAGGAGTCCTGGCAGGACCACACTTAAAGGCTGATGTTCAGGCTGTTATTTGAATGTGTTATCCCAGCTCATTCTGTGATACAGCCTACTCTTCTGAGGCACACAAATCAGAGGGTACAGTAGAGCCAAAAGCTGCTCCATAAATCCATTTGTTTGTGCAGCTCTATACGCCCTCAGGGGCACTTCTGTTCCTCTAATAATTATTTATATTTCAGAACTAAGTGTATGGCTACCAGGCATGCTAAAAAGACACCGTCACCTTGTGAATTCCATTAGACTTTAAATGGGATCTTTCCGGTAGCACTCGGATAATAGTCAAACTAATATATTCAAATTAAATTGCTTCTATTTACTCAACAACCCATGCATGTCCCCAGGGAGGCAAAACATCTATAGCACAAGCAGGCTTCTGTTCCAGCTGTGAGATGTGCTGACAGCGTAGTGTCTTTTGATGTGCGTGGCAGCAGCTTCTGCTCCAGAGTCTGGGCTTAAGACAGTGGGCCCATCATCAGTGGTCACCATCCTGCTTGAGAACCTGTCTGCTAAATCTGCAGGGCAAAGGTGTGGTTGGGTGCTGAGTGCCTCAAGTTTCTCTCAGAAATGCCTGGATAAGATCATCACCATATTCCCAGCTTGCCTGGTGAATGCTTATCCATGCGAACTTGCTGTTATTGGGTTGGAGGCATCACCAGAGCTCCTTTTTCTCCCCATCAGGCAAAGAAGGGCTATCAGAAGACTATCCTGGAAATCAACACGCCCAAAGTAGAGCAAGTTCCTATAGTCGACATCATGTTCAATGACTTCGGAGAAGCGTCACAGAAATTTGGATTCGAGGTGGGACCAGCTTGCTTCATGGGCTAAGAGCCACCTGAAAACTAGTCTCCAAATGAGCAACCTCGTAACCTCATTGCGCCATTTAATTAATTAAAAACAAGAAAAAAAAGAGAAAAAAAGAATTCCTCGTCACATGCACGTTCTGAAACTGGACAGCGATGGGTTATTTTATATCCCTGTTTCATTTTGTTCCTCGTCCTGCCCTGGTTCCTCCAAGCCCCGCGAGGACCCATCCCACCACAGATGCAGAATCTCATGACCGACCGCCGCATGCGTGGCCTGGGGACCTGGCTGTGTGCTGCTCCCACCGCTGCTGCTCCATGGCCACCGAGCAGGCCCCACTGCCAGCAAAAGATGCTGCTGCTTCTGCTGCTTCATTATCTTCTTGTCATAAAGCAATACCAAGCACTTGCCTCTAGATCATTGAGGAAAAAGCTTGAAACTCCAGTGTTCAGCCTCATGTGGAAATCCCAGCAGTCCCGGCTCCAAACCAAACCTGGCAAAGCTTATTGGAGGCATTTTGTTGACTTCCACGAGATTGGGATCAGCTCTAACAAGTAGATGTCATGGCTACTTCCAGAAGGTTTAATATCTCCCTTGAATCACATAATTTCATCTTTTACAAAATGACACCCCATGAATTCGATAGGGAAAAGTCGTACTGGGCATCTCTCTCCCATGTATTAAAGGTGCTTATATTTTTGTATGTTTGTAAGTAAATATTTGTATTGTATATTATTTTAAATGCTGAAATGTTTCTGGCTTCACAACATGCATGTGACCCTGTCCGGATTGAATCCAGCTCCCTTCCCACCACTGCCCAGCCAAGCATCAACTCCGGGGATGAGAACAGCAGCTCCTGCCTCTTCCCAACCCCAACCCTGGATCTGGAGGGTCTTTGAGTTGCACCCAGGCATGAGCCTTGGCAAGATGAGGGCCCATGGGGTGGCAATTCTGTGTTGTAGAATGATTCCCTTCACCATAAGGAAATTAAGGCCACGTTTTAACAAGGTCTCTACAAAAACCCTGATTTAAAAGTAGGATCTGCTTTGAGTCTCTGCCTTTTTATCCACCTGCTTACCTTCACATCTATGTTTTAAATTAATTCTTCCTTTTTTCCTTCAGCATTCTTTTAAAATAATAATGATTTAAAACTCCCCCTCTATTCTCAGCGGCAGATTGCAGTGGCAAGGGAAAACCCATTGGTCCTCTCTGAATATAAAGTGTAAAGAAAAGGAAACAAAAAGGTGCTTTTTATTTTTACATGTCTCTGTGGTGCTATCTATTTGAATGACTTTAATACAACACTGGTGATACCCTGCCATTGGCCAATCTCCCACCAGCTTTTGCTTTTTAGCTGCTTTCAATGGAGACTGGAGGCTTTTGCTACAGTCTTTGATTATAAATGCGTGTCCCCTCTGTACTTGTTACGTAGAAGACCCACTCATTGCTTAGTACGGTCCATGTACAAAAAGTATTAAGTGTTCACATCTTTTTTTCCTCCTTTCTCCCCAAGAATATCGCTGCCTTTCAGGCGGTGGGAGCCACACCAGATTGTACCCACTTGCTGCATGTTTGTGGTGCTAATTTATGTAGCTGCTGGCTGTCCTGACGCGATGCTGAAGCCGGGTGGGATGCCGCCCGCCACGCTCCCGGGAGTCTGCACTTCTCTTGGTCTTCCCACGGTGGCAATGCCAGGATGGGATTTTTCTTTTCCCATGCAGCGTTTTCGGCTCTCAACCTGGTGACACCATCTTCTTTCTCCATGTGTTTGTCTGTGTGTCTTCCCCCTGCCTGTTTTCCTCGGTTAGATCTCTCAGCTGGAAAATAGATGTTGCAGGGTGCTTTTTTAATTATTTGGCCTGGAGTATTCCAGCAGCGCTTGAGCCAAAGGGAGGCATTCACCGTAAAGGAAAAGACATCACATTTACTGTGAAGAAAAGCCTATATCTGATGTCTTCTTCCCCCTCCTTCCCAAGCAGAGAGCAGCGGTAGCCAAGGAAGGGAGGTGAAACCGTGCTGGAGGCTGCGGCGATGCCGCACGGTGCTTGTCGGTCTGGGAGAGCCACGTCCATCCCTCTCCCTTCTCCTGCTCTGTTCTCTCACTTTATTGTTTTTCCACTTGGGGGACAAAAAATACATAAGGTGCTACCCTAAACCCTGCAGACTCCAGCAGCAAAGCAGTGAAAAGGAGAGTATGATAATAATATATAGGAGAATTCAGCTTCTCAGTCACCTTGGCAACAGCCTTGTTCAGGAGCAGTGGGAAGGTCAGGAAAGGTTGCACGTTCCTCTCTGCAACAGAAAAGCCATATCTTGATGTATGTACACACGTGTGCGCCTGCCCAGGTCATGTGATTCTGTTATAAATTTTCATCAAAGGAGCTTTTTTGTTTTTATTTTTTCTTTTTATTTCATTGCTTTAAGAAAAGAAAAAAAAAAAATTCCTCTGTCGAATTCCACAGTGTTGTAATTGTACTGAGCTCCGAACTGTTCCGATTCCCCCGGACCACCTAGCTACGGTATATTGCAATAAAATTACTACTTGTATTTGCAGACCTTCTTTTTGTGTAATTTTATTTCCCTCTTCCCTTAATATATATTGACTTGAACAAATGTTGATAAGAAAAATAAAGCCTATGGAAAAAACAAATTCTAGTACATAAGGCCCTTTTTAAACTATAGTGTCGGATGGCATACTGTACATTTCTTCAAAGTCCAATAAACATGTCATAAAATTTAAGTGTAATGCCCATAAGAGCTATTTTTAAGTATTTTAAACCTGTGTAATAAAGGAATAAATGTAATAGATTTTTTTCAATAAATCAAGTTTACTGTTTCCACTGAACCCAACACGATGTGAATGTCTTCTTGGAGTTGGTTGCAGCAGGATCTCCCCATAACCCCTCTGTTCAGTGGAGCCTGAAGAGTTCGTCAGAGGAGCAGTGACAGTGCTTAAAGGTAACGTATATATAGCAAGATACTAAACCCAACCCACCAGAGAAGGAATTTCCAAGCCTGGAATCTTTTCTTTCCCCTCAGTGAGAAACTCCAATCAACTCAGTGCAAAAGTCCAGCCTGGGGATTTCAGTGCGACCTGGATGAGAAAATCAAGTGGCTGCCAGCTCTCCGCCTTCTCTACTGGCACCTGAGGAGCCTTTGGTTGTTCGTGCAGCGTTTGCTCCAGATGGTCTCACCCCAAGATGAACTTGGGACACAAGCTCTTTTTCCAGCTTCCCGGTGAGCTCCCCCACCCCCAGACTCATGCCCTGGCCCCAGAACACTGCAGCGTGGATGTGCTGGGGGAAGCAAAATGAGGGACACTCTTCTCATCCTTTCCTCCTTGCCTCGTGTGGGTTTCACTCCATGAAAGGCATGCAAGAAGATGATGGCTCCTCTGGAAGCCACATCATCAAACTCGCCGTCAGCCGCTGCTGCTGGATTTGCATCGCTCTGGTTCTCACGGGCTTCTTGCAAAGAGCATTTGGTTGGTGCTGCTGGTTTGCAGGTTCAGGAAGATGCTTGGACCTTAGGAACATGTCCTTATTTGCAGCCCTGCAGGTGCATACGGTGCACACACACATGCACAAACCCACCCTGTGCAGAAAGCTTGGCAATGACCCAGACGTGTTGTATGTCCCATCAACCTCTCCCCTTTATTCTTTGGCTGCAATTAGTAGTAAGACTCGCATCTAAGGGGACCCCTGAAACGCAGAGGTACCACGGCTACAGGAAGAAACTAGGGGAGGAATAACTTTAATTACTTAGACCTGGCTAGAAAGATTTAACTTAGATCCTGATAATGCTTCAAGGTGACACTAAGCTCATCGTGCTGACTTGTCAGTTGTGATTTGCACTCAATCACTGCTGGTTGCAGCAAAGACTTTAGTAAATGCCTCAGAGTCTTGCTGCTGAAAGGGGCTTTGATTTGTCATTAGGAAAAAGCAGAGCTTTAATAAAGAGCATGACCAGGTTTGGCCCTGCCAGACCCAGAAGCTGCGGAATGTTTTTCCTCTTTCCATGTAGCAAAGTCAGTGATTTGGTGCTAGGACTACAGTGCAGGAGCTCTGCCAGGTGAAATGTGGGGGGTGATTATGGGGAGATCCACACAGAAAGCAGCCGTATGAGCACCCAGGAGAGCTCAGTGTGGGGGTGAGGATGGGGGTGCTCAGCCCAAACGCACACACCCTGGGCAGCAACTGCGGCCTGTGATGTTTTCTCTAACACAAGGTCTTAGCAAGGCTGAGGATGCTGCTCTTCTGTGTATTAACAGCATGAAGCTTGAGGAGTTTTCCCGTCCAATTACCTGAGCTGAGCTGGGCTCAAGAACATGTGCGTTTGCTCCCCGGCTGGTTCCTAAGGTAGAACTGCTTGGGTGAGTGAGTGGCTGCTTGAGTGCTCCCTGCCTGTAAAATGGGAATTGCCCTTTAGGTTATGCTTTAGCCCTGTCCTGGAGGAAGGGGCTGGGTCCTGCTGCTGCTGTGTGTCTGTTGACTCCCTGTCTTTTCTCTTTGGCTTTGCTTCAGCTGATGGAGCACTGGCTGTCCCTAAAGCCCTGCCAGGACCCACAGCCTGACCTGGGAGTGCTGCACGCTAGTGTGGCACAGCTTAGCCATGTAAGTGCTCCTGATCTGATCTATGCCGTGGGGACACACTGTGATCACACCATTTGCTCTCTGCAAGACAGGATGGCGTTGGCTGGGATGCACCCTGCTCTGTTGTTATCTCTCAAAGGGATGCTCCTCCCAGCTCCTTAAATATGTGTTTACATGAGACTGGTAAAAAAAAAGGCTAAACAAGAAGTGTTGGATCTGGTTAAATTTAGATCCTGGGCATCTCTCCCCTATGGTCAAGGTGGCTTTGGGCAAACAAGCCAGAAGAAAAATTGAATGGCTGTTTTATACAAAATATTTGGTTTCCTTTGTGGAACTAAAGTTCTCCTGGGGAGAAAGAAACAACAAGATAAAGTAGGAGGCTATAATAAGAAGGGGAGAGGAATATGCATGAAGAGAATGTGTAAAGCATTGGGTAGGGGGAGGCTTTTGCAGCATACCAGCCAAGCTAGAGCTGTTTTCATTCTTCAGCTGCTTTTTGTCCAGCATCTCCCCAGCCAAGCCTGGATTGACTTGGTTTTATTAATGTCTCAATCAAAAGGCTAGGACTGACCTGACCCACAGCTCTGGGAAAGAAACCCAGCTCCCTGTGACTGTCAGTGAGAAAGAGCAAGTGAGCTGGAGATGCCTCCTGGCACTTCACCACCACCTCGAAATTAAGCTGCAGAGTCTCCAGCCAAAGCTAATAGAGCACCAGTCAAATAGATCCCCTCTCTCTTCACACCTTGCACAGGATTGGTGCCACTGCAAATTCACTGCTTTGCTTTCCTGCCAGCCGGGCACTCCACCAGGCAGGCAGCTCCCAGGGTTTGGGGGTATTCTGTTTAACATGGCTGATCCGAGGAGGTCAGAGGATCCCATCCTCTGACAGGGTGCAGTGAAGGCAGGGCAGGATGTGGCTCTGCTGAATCTAAGCTTGTCTGCCTCAGCCACCTCTCCTACTCTCCTTCTGCACAATTCCTTCTCTGCCACACTGCACAGTGTGAGAGCAGCAGGTGGGAAGCAATGGTTTAGCATAAATACCCATAAATTATCGTGTCACAGCAGTGAGGGCTTCTGCTTCTTCCTTCCTTTCTCTTTTCTTTCCATGTGTTTTCCTTACTTTAAGGCAAGAACAACCTTTGAAGCCAACCTGGGCTGATGCTTTCAGTAGCTGTTCAACCAGAGCTGCCCTCCTGCCATTACACAATGGCCCAAAACCGCAGAGCTGGAATGCGCTTCAAGGCATCTGGCTTAATCCAAGCTCTGGTTTCAACCAGGAGGCACTACTGATGCTGAAGAGTGCAGAAGTGCAGCTTCAATGGCTACAGCAATGACACGAAAACACAACACTTGAATACCAGCGCTGACGTTTGGTGCTTACAGCTGAGTCCCCGGATGTGCCGTAGCTCCATAGTGCTTCCGCTCGGGCTGGGCTCCATCTCCTCTCCAGAGGAGCAGGATCCTGTGCCACTGGGGATTGTCACCAGTGCCAAGCTCTGGTCCACTCGGATTATCCTGCAAAAGCACCAAGGAGCAATCCTTTGGATTGTTGCAGCCATGGAAATAATTTATGTTTAACTCATCCCTCCCTCAGTGCTTCCAGATGGAATGGGGGTCCCCGACCTCACCAAGGAGAGCTTCAACACCAGCATCTTCTCTGGGCACAAAACCAACCTGGGGATCTGGGAGTCTCACTGCATTTTCCCCAAGTCACAGCACTGAAACCTGGGTTTGCTTTTTGTCTCCAAATCAGGGGCAGTGTTGATGTGCTGCTGTTTCATTATGGCACCTATTGCCTCTTCAGATATTCCTTGTAACTGCTCTGGCTGCAGACTTTTCCCATCCTGGAGCACCGTGGCAGCAAAGTGATTTTCTCCTGAGGCACAAACTCAATAGCTCAGGCAGACCCTGCATGTTTCTACCTTCACAGCAAACAAAACTTAGCAATTTATGCTTGTATTTAATGGATTTTCTCAAATAGCCCAGAGCAAAACTAAACACCCCAAAGACATCAAACACGTGAAAACTCTGAAGAAGAAGCTGTTTTTCTGCTTCGGAGAGGAGCCAACACACTTGTTTTGGGAGAGATGCATAACTAAGAGAGCTCTGAAGCGCTAAAATTACATCTTGTAAGGCGCAGGCTGTCACGCTCAGAGGCACCCCTGGAATCACTGCTCGACACAGCTGAACACAGAGAGCAAATGTGCCGTCCCCAGGCCCTGCACTGAGACTTCCTGTTCCCCTCCTGCCTAATTATTAATATGTTAATTTGACAATGAGATGTTCTTTGCAGAGCATTTTCTGTGCCACTTTTGGCTTTTTTCAGATGCTCTTCAGCAAATTTCCCTGTTTTTACTATCTCCTCCACTCAGGCAGGGCAAAGCCATGGGCTGTACTTGGGGGACCCTTCCCTGAGCACCACAGAGGGTAACCACATTGGGTGAGCATGGTGTTGGTGCTGACTGCCAGCCTGAGCTTGGGGACAGCCCCTGGTGTGGCCGAGCTGCAATCCCAGTTCTGCAAGAGGTGGATGCTGCCCTGCAGCCCCTGGGGATGGGGATGGCTGCGGTTGGGCATCACCTCCTGGGGACCCCCAAGGAAAAGATGCTCTGACTGTGCCTTTACAGGTGGAAAAACTTTCCCTGGGCAGTGAGAGCAGGAACCTGAACTTGGCTATGGGGTCCCTCTGCCATGGGTGCCATGTACACGTGTGGTGATGAGTTTGGTCTCAGTGCTAATTCCCATCCAAACATCCTCTGGGGGCTCCCAGACAGAAGCCTGGCTTGGGGATGTGTTGGTGAGACTCAGCTTGGAGCTGCTTCTCGCTGCTACCGGCTGATGCTGAGCTACAGGAGACAGCAGGAGCAGCCACTAGAAAGCAAATTGTCCCTCTTTCAGGTTTTCCTTTCAAGAGGCTGATCAGAGCCCCTGTTCTGAAACGGAAATCAAAAAGCTGCCAGACTTGAAGCATTAATTAAGATACACAACAGGGAGAGAGGGGGAGAGGGAAGGAGGGGAGCACCTCTCCATGAATTGTCTGCTCTAAGAGGAAACGTTTGTGTATTCCAGATGCATATTCATCATTTTGGTGCCGAGCAAAAGGGATTGAATCAAACTGCTGTGGAAGTTCGTACACCGGCGTGGATTTTGTTTTCAAACTTGTATCAGGCAAAGATTAACCTTGCTGAAGGGCGTTAGCAACGCAGGGAGAGGTGTGAAATTAATCCTTACTATAAGTTCTTTCAGGAGGAAATGCCAAGAACTATTAAAAATTTATTGTATAGGAATACCCCCCCCCCCCCCCCCCCCCAGCTTTCTTTCCTGCTTTGCATTCCAGTTTCTAACCCAGCTCAAACCTGCCCAGCAGAGCAGCTCACCCGGCTCACACTGTGAGTGCAAGGTTGGTTTTATTTCCTCCCATGTAAAGAGAAAGGCATGAGGAATAATTCATTTGCCACCTTGATTTTTTCACTCCCTCCCCTCCGAAGATTGATAGCATTGCACTTAAAGAGGAGAAAATCAAGTTGTGCTGATCTATGACCAGATGCTATTTATTCTCATAGAGTTTCATCTGCAATTTGTTCAGCATCTCTGGAATTAAAATCCCTTTGCAATCTCCCTGGCTCACTGAAAACATGCCATTTCCCTCCCCTTCCTTCTCAGATGTCTTTTTCCTCTGATCAGGGCACAATGTTATCCACTATGTGATTCTGCTTTACATTCGGATGTCTGTGGAAGTTTTGGACCATAAATAATGCTCCCATGCAGCTCAGACTGAGTGAGTCTGAGGCTTTTTTCCCCCTTTTCTTCCTTCTTTTCCTTGTCTCTTTCTATCTTTTTTTTTTCCTCAGATCTTGGAATGGGTGATAAATTAATCATTTCTTCCCCCATAGCAACCGCCAACGTACAATATGGAGCTGATTCCTTCACACCTGTGAGTTAGACTTGGAGCTGACCCTGCAAATGGCAAGAAAAGAGCCTCTCATGGATCCTGAGCTGCCTGCGAGGAACGACCCTGCCTGGCTCAGAAACATGGCTCAGCACATTAGTCCTAGAAAGCAGCTTAAGGTGCTGCTGTCCCTCCTTGTCCCCAGCACCCAGAGCAGGCACAGCCTGGCCAGCTGAGCCCATGCCCAAGTGCATTTCTGGAGCAGATCCAGGCTGGTTTCTGCTTTTTGCAGGGATGAAGGTTGTTTTGCAGGGGTATTTTCTACTTGGCAGGATGACGGGAATAGGACTGGCAGGCACAGTCCTGCAGATCCTGCCCCAGCTGTCCAGGGCTGATGAGATGTGATTGGCAAAGCTGGTTCAGACTAACCTTTCTGATTAGAATTAGGAAGCAGCTGAGGCTGGATGGAGATGAGCCATCCCATTGGGTCCTCATGGCTTAAAACCACCCATGGCAGACTGAGTTGTCCCTTCTGTGCTCTGGATAACCACTACCTATAACTTGCGGCTGCCAGCCAGGAGGGATAGGAGCATCTTCAGGCCCCCAGTTGCCAAAGTAAGTGGGCTGAGTGTCCTGGACCTCAGCTCTGGATTAGTCCAAACCCATTCTGAGGGCTGTGACCTGGTGGGACTCCAGGTGGGGAGGGAGGGGGATCAGGACCCCATTAATTTTCCTGTAAGAGCCTGCCCAACCCCAGCATTGCTCCACATGCTCCTCTTGCTGCTCTGGAGCGTTCTTCCTGCTGGCCAGGGCAAGGGCTGGCAGGGATTCACAAACCCCCTGAGGATGCATTTCCCTGTTGTTCAGAGGATCCCTCCTTTTAATTTCCACTACAAATACCAATTTGTGACTAAAAGGGGACCCACCTGAAACGTCTGCCCTGGGGAGTCATTATCCACTTGGAAAGGCTCTTCTGGGCTTGAGCCCAGTGCTGCTCGTGGCTGCCTTTCTATTTATTTTGTAAAAGCGAAGGATTTCATGTTGGTTTGTTTCTAATTTTCTAGAGAGCTAATCAGATTGGCATGAGAGAAAGGAGCTTTCAGGAGAGGCAGCTGCTGAATAGCAGATAGCATATAAAGCTGGCTGTGTAATCCAGGCTTTACCCACAGCCTTATTAAGATCTCGATGTCTTATTGCAGGCATATATCCAGCTGGATTTCATATCAAGTTTTGTGATTTCTCCCTTTTCCCCCCTCCCCTTCCCAACATTTTTTTTTCCATCACATAATTTTCTGCCTCTTGCTAGAGGAAAGGGCCTTGTTTAACAGCACACATGTTGCACTGAGCAACAGCCTCAATTTAAATGGAAATGCTATCAATAACAAACGCACTATCACCTCACCTGGGAAAGGGCTTAGAAATACCATTCAGAGGTAAAAAAAGCCCGAGCTCCAACCCATCAGAACAAGAACAGCCCCAGTCCTCTTGCAGAGGCAAACCGCAGATAATAAACTGCCCGTTTGTTTGCAGCCAAGATCGTGTAAATGATCTGGGAGAAATGAGTTCAGTAATCGAGCCTGAAAAATAAACTGAAGGTGTGGAAGCGGGAAGCTCATTCAGTAGTCACTGTTATTGTTTATTGCAGCCCTGCAAGACTTTGGCTGAAAATAGGAGCTAGCGTGGGGACAAGGGATCAGAGACAGGAGCTATGGGAGCAAGAGCGAGTCCGGAGCAGATGTGAGTAACGTCCAAACCCCTTCTCACAGTGGCTGGAGAGAGGATGCTTTAACTGACTTGGCCAAGGGCATGAGGAGTTCGAGGTGGAGAAAGGGGCTGAGTGCATGGCTGGGTCCCAGCCTGTCACCCTGAGCCTGCAGCTTTTCTGCCTGTTTTCTCCCAAATCATAGAATCCCAGAATCCCAGACTGGTTTGGGTTGGAAGGGACCTTAAAGCTCCTCCAGCTCCAACCCCTGCCATGGGCAGGGACAC
>WYDI02023363.1:0-38837 GCA_009867235.2 Psittacus erithacus | reverse complement strand
CCTGCCCATGGCAAGGGGGTTGGAACTGGATGATCTTAAGGTCCTTTCCAACCCTAACTATTCTATGATTCTATGATTCTAAGTTAGAGCATCGAGACACTGGCAATGATCTGACTTGTGAGGTTTTTCCTGGACTGTTTCCAGCAATCACACTTCCAAAAAAGACATTAATTAAGAAAGATTTTGGAAATTATCTGAAAAGGATAATTTATGTTAGGGAAACATGGTTCGATTGGGGAATCACAGTTTCACAATCTCTTTAGTGCATCTGTAGGTGACTGAGAGTTGATCTGGTCATAGCCTATATGCACTTAGAGAAGGAAGAGCTTTCTGCCTGTAAACTGATCTTTAATTTCATAGAATCATGCAATCATAGAATCATTTAGGTTGGAAAATACCTTTAAGATCATTGATTCCGATCATTGAGTCCAATCATTGACTCAGCACTGCCAAGCCCACCACTAAACCATGTCCCTAAGTGCCATATCTACATGACGTACAATTAGACAATGAATCAGGGCTGGTCTTTGGTCTATGGAACACTCAGGTTAGTTCTTTTTAGGAAATACAAGCACCACATCTATGCATCTTTTAAATACTTCCAGGGATGGTGGCTCAATCACCCGGGCAGCCTGTTCCAGCGCTTGACAACCCTTTTGGGGAAGAATTCTTTCCTAATATCCAATCTAAACCTCCCCTGGTGCAATTTGATGCATTTCCTCTTGTCCTGTCACTTGTTATTTGGGAGAAGAGACCAGCCCCCTGCTTGATACAACCTTCTTTCAGATAGTTGTAGCGAGGGATGAGGTCTCTTCTGAGCCTCCTTTAGACACCTCAGGTGAGACCTTATTTGGTAGAAATGAAAACAAAGTGGACCAGCCAGTGTTTGAAATATGAAACTAGATAAATTCAGACTAAACCATTAACACGATAGGCTCCTCAAAGAGGAGCTATCTAGATTTCATGCTACATCTTCAACAGTTAAATTGTCAAAAGATTGAGCTGCAGTATACACATTTGAAAAGCAGAACACTTGCAGCAGAAGCTGTAGAACTGACACAGAAACTACTGAATGCTGTGCTGCAGGATAGCACAAAACTGGAGATACACCTGAGCATTAGGACCCCTGTAGACAACTATATCGCTGAAGGATGGATGGAGCAGGGAGGAACTGAGGGTATCCTTACTGCTGCTGAAGCTCTGGCAGACCATCCATTCCCCCAGCACAAGACTGTGCCTGTCCCGGTGCCTTGCTTGGGGTCCTCCCATGTAACACATGGCTTTGGGAGGAGATGCTCAGCTCTCCCACCACTCACATGGTGGGTGACTGCCCTTTATCTTCACATCCTGACTTTCCTTGTTGGAAAGTCAAAGCACAGGATCATACTGATCCTCATTCACAAGTTTTGCACCTTTAAAAGTTTCAATTCCCCTGCTTTTTCTTTTACTCATGTACGGCCTGGTTTATACTTCATGATTCAGCCCAGACTGGAAACACACATCTATTCAGAAAACTATGTGATGTATCGATGCTCACTTTTTTCATCATCATACATTTAGCATTGACAGCGATTAGTATATTTTGAAAACATGCTGTTTAGCAATAGCAGATAACACATGCTCAAATAATGCAATTGTTCACCTTTAGTCTATAAGAAATGGTGATTAGAAATATGTTAATTATCTGCTGTACTCAGATTGGTTTTGTAGTCTACAAGAAAGCCCATCTCAAGATCCATTCACAGAATGAACTTTACTGAAGCATAAAAATTGTGCCAGATTTTACATTGTCATTATTCTTACATGCCGAGGTATCCAAACCAAGTCCAGTTATAGCTAAAATCTTTGAAGAACACAGCTACTCTCAACAATTCTGCATGTTTGTGATGATGGAGTTTTCAGTATTATCAGAAATATTTCAAGTGTAAACCATTTTTTTATTTCTCCACTATTTGGAAAACAAAAAGGAAAATAAAGATTTGTCTTGTAGAATCATAGAAACACAGAATGGTTTGGGTTGGAAAGGACCTTAAGATCATCCAGTCCCAGCCTCGTGCCATGGGCAGGGATGCTTCACGCTACACAATGTCACCCAGGACTCCATCCAAGCTGTCCTTGAACACTGCCAGGGATGGAGCATTTACCACTTCTTTGGGCAACCTTTTCCAGTGCCTCACCACCCTCACAGTATGTATGCATATGTGTCTGCATGCGCACGTGTATGAATATAGATATGTGCATGTATATCACTTCACTTTTTGCTTCTTATATTTCCTATATATCTCTCCTATATAGATCTTCTTTTCAGGTTTGTAACTGACTGTTAGTAATGTTAAAATAATCCATTATTTCATTCATCCATTGTGACAAAAACAAGTTATACTGAGTAGTGATGTGTGATCCTTTATTCTTGCTGGATAGAAGGAAAATGCTCAGACAAAAGCTTAAACAACTCCAAGTATGAATAGATTATTTTGGTATGTCATAATAGGTACATTATGCAACCAGAAGTGATTATGAACCAGCAAAAAGTTTTTATCCACTTCAGTTAATCCTCAGTGATTCATTTGATTAGATCTGGGTTTCCTTGTTTTGATTTGTTAAAACCAGATTCAACAGTGATGGGTATGTATTAAAAACAGAATAGCAAAAGAAGGATTGACGTTGTTTATATATAGAACCTGTAGCAGTTTCAAATACTACAAACACGCTTTCAGGAGATCCATTGGAAATGCTTTTAAGAATGAACAAATATGTCAAAGCTTTTTTGTTGCAGACATAAGCCACTGCATTCAAATGAAAGACTCTATTATTTTACAAGATGAAAATAGCACAAAAGATTTTGACCTTCCAGCAGACACAGAATCACCCTGGGATTTCCAGGTCAGCTGCAACCTGACTCCCTTGCAGAGATTCAAGATGATACAATCATTATCTTTATAACTTTTACCTACATCTGCACTTCAGAAAAGTGATGATCTATCAGCTTTCTGCTCAGTCACATAAACTGAATGGCTTTGCAATCTTTCACACTTGGCTCTGAATGGAAAAGCTGTTCTGCTTCTATACCTGCGATATATTTTACAAGTAACTACTATCTGTTTTCGTTTTTGTTGAGTATGTATGTACAGATGTGTTATGAGACTATGAGTGTGTATATATGTATACCATCAAAATTCATGTATTTTGTAGGTATTCAAAGGATTCTTCTGCCAGATCTCTGAAAGGACCCTGCATAATTCAGTCAGTAAAAGAGAGTGGTGAAGGAACCCAGGTTGTAAACCATCCACTGTTCCTCGCCAAGGACATAAAACTTGTTAGAGCCAAGTGGAAAACTTTGCTGTAGCAAATATCCTGTGTAAAAGATTTGTATCAATAGAGGAGAATCTAAGATGAAATGGACAATATACCCAGGTGAATACTTTGGGCATGTTGTCCATTCTCAGGCATTACTGAGTAGCTACTGCTGCTGTGGCCGAGGCTATGGGCAGAGCCTGATGCGACAGAAAATAATTAAAACTGGGGCATTTTCTACTACCTGGTTCTCTTGTTGATTTCATTCACCACTTGTTCCTTAATTTCATACACTGACATTGCTGCTTCCATAAATTATCACATTTTATGGTTATATTGCTAGAAAATAAACTTTGATGACATATTTAAAAGATGTCAAGCCTATGAAAATGAGTTTCTGTTTGCAGAGTATCTCTGAGCTGCAGTATTTGCAGTAGATTGCAGTCAAAGGTGGGAAAAAACCCCCAAAGTGTTTAAATAAATGTGACACAGCAAAGGTTATTCTGGCCACATATACCCACAGACACATGCAAAAATGACCTTGAAACACGTTCCATCTGTCAGGTCTCTCCATCTGACTGAAGCAGGGAGTTGCTTTGCAGCCAACCCATGCTAAATAGAATGAGTTCAACAGAAAAAAATGTGGCAGGCAGCTTCTTGTCAGTCTAACTAATTAAAATAAAGCAAACAGATGGACAAGCAATGACTCTTATTTGGGCACTCAAAATGAGAAGGCACTGTTGTAATTGTGTTAGGATGTAAAAAGGAGTGTCCTTACAGATCAGTTTCCAGGTTCTAGATGTTAAGGCTTGATCTGTGTTTCTGATTGTCCCCCCTGCAAGACACACACACAAAACCACACACTTACATTGCTTTTATACTGAATTCTGCCTTGCAATGCATGAATAGGGGTCTAAGTGGCTCTTGGAGAAATGGGAGAGGAAAGGGTAAGAGAAACAAGAGGCCACAGGTCTGATTTAATCATGCTGCTGCTCTTAATCTTTTGTAATCCTCAGTTTATATATTCAGCTTTTGCACTACTGAAATATTACCACATCCACAGTGACTGAGGGAGGGTTGCAAAGAGGGAGGGTGATGGCTTCTCAGGAGCAGCGAGCCTTACAGTGGGAAAATGAAAGGGGAGAGGGAATTGCAATGCTTGAAGCTTGCTCTGAGACAAGAGTGAAACTGCATGCAACAGGCTGCACACATGAAATAACACGAGCTGAAATGAGATGCTGCTGGGGAGGGCTCAGTGTGCTTCAAGTTGGTGCAACCAGATCCCGCAGCTGATATTCAGGATGTAAAGAATCGGGAGAAGGAAGGGAATAGTCTATACCAGGAAACGATGATGATTGCTTTACTTGCAGCAGCTTGGGCAGAGTTAAGGAGGGCTAAATGAAGTGGAAGTTACAGGAGCTGAACTGGAAAGGTGGTAGTTGAGTGTTGACCATACAATGAAACTTAGCTATTACTTTTTCATAGCAGGATAAGCCCTTATTCCACCTCATTGATATGGGAAGAATCAGACACAACCATCGATAGAAACATTCCACGTAAAAAATAGTAACTGAAATAATGGAATCAAATGCTTCACAGTGCATTTTTGTTCAGTATTCTGTCCATATAAACATACAAATAAATTATCTTATTTGAACTTTTGCCACTTCAATTAAAGACTTTATAGTGCAAGACATCAGTTCTACAAAGAGTCACAAACATGCCATGGCATAATGTTTGTAGGGCTTTACTCAGTGCGTAGCCGTAAGCATGTGTTTAAGCCTTTCCAGGGCAGGAAGATTAGCAATCCCAGCAGCTCCAGCACTGATGAGCTGAATTGCCAAAGTCATGAGATTTGGCCTGGAAGTTATTAACATTTTCTGTGTAAGCCTCCAAAATTCTGCTTTTTGAGCAGCCTTTTCTGACTTTGAGCGTATGAGCCAACTCACAACAGTTCCTAGTGAACAAGGCCAGCTTTCTAGTCTCTTTGGGAGCCCTCACTAGAAGAACCAGCTGGGACTAAATCACAGAAAGCTGCCAGATGGTGTAGCCACCTTCTCCACTCCAACTGAAATGCCCAATGAGAAATAATTATGTACTTCTCTAGCCTGCTATCTGCCAGCCCACTGATATTGCAGCAGCTCGCTATGCATCCTCCTTCCCTCCACCATTTCAGTTTCAGCTTTTATCATTCGCTATGTCAATTAATCTTCCATTCTTCACCTTCACACATCCTGCGTTTCAAGCCTGATATCAGCAAAAATGAGGAGTTAAGTCTGGAAGGAGCTGGAGGACCAGAACCTCCAACTAAATAGGAATTACCCTGGGCTCGTGGATACCTCCAACTCATGCCTTTTTTTCTGTGCCAGTACTGTCACCTACTCTTTCTGCTGTACTCATCTCAAACCCTTCTGGTAGTCCTGGAAAAGGAAACAGGCATCCTTCTTCTTATAACTGCTCTGCAAATACCTGCAGTATGGTTAACCCTGAGAATTCTAGAATAATTAATTACTCTGCTGAGAATATATATTAAAAATATACTAAAAGGGTCATATTTTCAAATATTCCTTTCATACAGAAGTGAAATTGCAGGTCTGCAGATGAAGTTGCAATTTCTGAAGGTGCAAATTACAACAATGGTGATCAGATAAAGCAGAAATCTTCAATAGAGTCATGATAGTTACAGTGAATCTCTTGCCTGTGTTTTCTCGTATGCAAGTCTTAATTTAGGCAGATCAATGATTTTCAGCACTGGCCCACAGTCCACAAAGGGATCTGTAGACAAGCTCTAACAGATCTGCTAAAAGAAACTGAGAGAAAACAAGTGAAATGTAAATAGGTGACACTGCTTAGAGAATATCTCCAAATGAAGATGTTAATGATTCTTAAATAAAACAAGCTTAAAAATCGCTGGAATTGATTATTTTCTCCTTTAAAGTCTGACCAAATATATTTTATTTTTCCTAAAAACCAACAACACAAATCCCAGCAACCATATTTCAGGGAAAATCTGAAACCCAGATGTCCTGGTCCTGCTCCCAGTTATTTGAGTGTTAAGATGAGAAATAACTTCATGAATGCCAATGTGGTTCAAATCAGCATCAACACTCTCATCTGTGGAGAACAGAGCATAACAGAATCAATATCTGCAAACCTTGGAGTCTTATCAGTTGTATCATTAGGAAACCCAAACTGTGAAATCCTTAGTCTGTTCCTCCTTCAGTAAAAGTCTTCCTGACTCGTATGGGGCTTAAGGGCTGAGTTTGAACCTCAACGTTTGACCCATCCTTGAGGTGTCCCCAAACAACCCTACTGAAGGGCTTTTGAGGTTTATAACAGTTCTGTGATTCATTCTGTAGATCACACCCTCCATAGAGCCCTGCATCTGACTCAAAATCTGCCTTTTCCTCTAAAAGTCCACAGACCAATCGTTTATCTTTAGGAACTGATGAGTGTGTAAGAGTTTTAACAAACCTCTCCAGGACTACTGCAGACCTCTCCATCTCTTTCTGAGATGTGACTCCACTGCACTCTTCAACCTAAACAGAGAGCTAGCTGTGCATTAAATATATATATAAATAAGGTGCACAAAACCCCCTTCCCAAACCTACTATAACAAAACTGTCTCCTGCTCATCAAACGCTCCCACTTTTCAAGGGGAGTGGTGATGAGAAAAGTGACAGGGAGAACAGATCTTGATGTGACAGATGTTAGTCATACTGCTTAATGCGTTACTGGAAAGCACTCAGATCGTGCAGTGATAAAGCTTGGGTACGAAGCAGAGCAGAACATAATTTGCTCTTTTCCCACCATGTTTTGGAGTCCATATCCTTTGTTCTCTCTTGAGCATGATAACCAGCTTTTCCTCTCATTAGGTCCAAATGTGATTTGACAAACATTCACACTTACTGATTTCATTCATTCACTCAGCTGAATACACAGGGCTAGGGAAATTATCCTTGGTGGCCCAAATCAAGCATTTACACTTCAGTTTGCATATATGAAAACCCTAAAAGCTCACAATTCCCATGAGACTATAAATGCACTGAATAACAAAACAACCTCACCTCTACTTTCTGCCCTTTCTGTTCTCCTCCATGCTCTAGATGCTTGTTGTTCTTGATTATTTTACTATTTATTTAGCACAGTCAAGGTACTCAGCTTAACAAGGCACAAATACAACCCTCTAATCACGAAACAGCTTGGTAAAAACAAGGATTACACATTGTTACAGCTCTCCTTCTGACTTATGACAGCTCCCTGCTTTCCTGTCTTGTGCCATGTCCTGAGTAATTAGTGAAGACAAGGTGCCACTTGCAACACTAATTGCATCATTACATGGTTTAACAAAGACTTTTTGACCAATGCTGCACATTTTACAGGGTTGACTAAGCAATCACTGAGAGAAAAAAAAAAAACACCCCAATAGTCTCAGTCAGACAAAACCATTTTTAATAAGGCTGAATTTTCAACTCAGTGATTTGAATTTCTTTCACACCACATTTATTTTCTGAAGGATTTGTTGTAAGGCGATCAATGGCAATATTTTCTGTTCTTTGAATGTCTTTAAATTAAAGTCCTATCCTCTGCTCCTATTACCCCTTTTTTATGAGTGCTTCTCATCACTAAATCTCCAAGTACTTCACAAAAAATATATGTAAGAATCATTAGAGGTGTTTTATGGACAGGGAAGGTGAGGCAAAAGGTGTGAACCAAGCGAAACCTTGGATCATTACACTACATGATCACCCAGAAAAATTAGCTATAGAAATATCTCAGGTAATAATAAATACCATTATGCTATGATTAGTTTTGACTGAACTAACACGTCAACTTACTCTCAAGTTACATTTCCATCATTTGGCAATAAAGGTAATGATTATACTCAGTGTTAGCATCGCTAAGAGGAAGAAAATCTTTAGTTAATACCAGGCTTTATGTGCAAACTCATGTTGAGCAAGTAAAATAACAAGGTATTCATTTTAGTATCACTAATGGGACAGGCTAATTTGAGAGAGAAGAGAAGGATGGCATCTCCTGCTCCAAGTGCTGTTTAGCAATAGTAGATTGTTCTGAATTTATTTTATTTTCATTTATTATTTTACTTTATTTATTTTCTTTTATTCCATTTTATATTTTATTTTAAGAATTTTTTTTAATTTTGTTTTAATCAGGTTTGGGGTTTTAGTTGTTTTCTTCTTGTTTTAATTATTTTGGTGTGTTACTGCATTTAAATTGCTTCACATGCATGGGCTTTTATTTAGCAAATGTGACACTGACATAATCATATCACAGGGCCATCTTTAAGACAAAACTGAGTAAAAAACTGAAGCCTACTTCTTCTTTGCCATTAACCATCAGGAATTTGTGCCTTAAAATAGCTCCGTGGATTCAGCCTTTCCTTCAAACCCTGAAAACACACAATAGAATATACCCACAGACAAACAAAAGGCAGATTCAACAAAGGCTGAGCCAAAAAGAGAGACACCAGCATTGTAAATCTAACATGACATTTGAAAACATCCTTCTTTTCTGCTCATTTCTGCAGGAGCTCCTCCTGCTTCTTTTGCCCCTTATTTATTCCACCTGCAAAGATCTTTTTTTTTCAGGTCAAGGGCCATGTTTTATTCTCATTGCTTAACATAAGAAGGACCCAATTCAAGGCATTTTTCTAGGGTAAAGAAAATTATAAACACTGCCTCTATTAACAGGAGTGTATTTTCAGGAGGAAGTGCTGACAGTAACAGAGCTGCTCCAATATCTGTACTTCTGATTAAACTATCAGCAACTCGTTCTGCTGTGCACGTGAATGCGCTACTTAAGAAATAGCATAGAAGGCATCAATTTGGAGTGCCAAGCAAAGAGGTTAGTGTATTTTGGCATAAGAGGTAGATCTCTAAACACCCAATTGAATTCCCATGTCTGCATTTCCTCTTAGCCAGCATGGACCAGCAGAAGAGGAGCCAGTGGCAGCCCTGGGACACCCAACACTGCAATCTTGCTGTTGCATTGAGGTTGATGGTTTGTGTCACCTAATGCCTCGCCTGGATATGCCTTGGGAACAGCTACATTAAGAGACATCCTGCAGCCTTATCACCTCAAAGTTAAATGAAGAGGGCAAAGCCCGAGACAGAGAAGAGAAAATGAGACAACCTGGACTCTACAGCAGCAAAAAAAGGCTGAGGCAGCCTTTATCTGTGGCATGAGCTGCTGAAAGCGAGAGCTGCCACAGAAGGAAACAAGGACAAGCCACACTTGGGATTGCTCCAGAAATTCTTATTAAAACGCGGGCAGCACAATGGGATGGAAAGCAGAAAGCATGAGGCAAGTCAGTCTCCTGTCATGGGATAAAAAAAGAGCTGCAAAGGAAAGGACAAATACTTTGGAATTAGAGGGAAAAGATATAGTGAGCAAATAGCAGACAACTTTTGTATATCAAGGGTTAAATTAAACTCTTCTTTTGCTTTGTTCACTGATTTTAGTAGGGGGAGAGGATTCCTAAGTCTTTGTTTCGTTGTTCTTTCCACAGTGAAGAAGAAAAAATAGAGAAAGTGAGAGAGGCTTCTTGCTCAGGATTAATTATTGAGTGTTCCAGAGCTTTATAATATATTTATATACTCCCTAGAGCGCGGCGAGATCTCTCTCTCCCTCTTTCTGTTTTACTGTGACATCTCCATCCCAGCACTTTTCACTCAACTACTTTGCAAGACCCCATGTGGTATCAGAAGATGTGGAGGTGCCCGGGGAAGTGCTGGGGGGACATACAGCTCCTGTTAGTGCTGCTCCTTCTACGGGCTTCTTGAGACCTCCTTCAAACAGCTTTGTTCTCAGGAGTTAAGAACAATATGGCTCAAGAGGCATATAGTCACTCCAAAGTCTACTATTTAAACTTTCAGTTCACCTAGAAACAGGTTTTGCTACCATACTTATTACCTCCTGCCACAGAATTTGATTATCTGTGCATCTTTTCCACACTGTTTGCTTTTTCTTTAATCTTAACCCTCCTTCCCACTACAGCGTATGAAGCAAAACCAGATTAAAATGTGCTTGAAGTTTGCAATGAGGGTAGCGGGAGGCTTTTGATTAATACCTGCCAGAGGAGAATTGATTTTATTAGATGTGAGTGCTGCTGCTGGACAACTCAGATGACCCAGAGGATGGTGCAGAGATTACAGTCAATGGACAAAAAGCAAGGAGTAGGGTCACAAGCTCTGATGATTGCCACTGTTAATGAGCACTTTGGTGGTACGCTGCCACTTGAAAGCCCTAAGCAAACATTAATTAACACATTCATTAGCGGTCCCCCACTTGCAGAGACAGGGAAAGAGATGAAGAAGGTGAAGTGTTGGCCCTGTTGACCTCAGTAATGGTTAAGTTATTTTTGTGAAGCCAGAACTTCACCCCAGAGTGGTTTTCTATAGACTACACTGAAAACAGCTCATATGAAAAGCTTTCTTGTTTTTCCACCATTGTTATGCTGGTGATAGTGAATCTCCTGCTCTACACAGTCACTCAGGCAATTAGAACAAGTAGAGATATGCCTATATAAATGTTCTAGATGTTTGATTTACCTCTGGAGTTTGGTATGGCAGTAGGAAAAATGAAGAAAAACAATTTTGAGGTGAAGATGCTGCGAACTTTTTCCTTGTTCTATGCTTGGTGCTGTGTACAAGAAATACCTCAACTCTACTTCTTCATTCTTTGCCAGGCTGGGAAAGCTGGAGCTGTTCAGCCTGGAGAAGAGAAGCTGCGTGGAGACTTCAGAGCAGCTTCCAGTATCTGAAGTGGGCCTACAAGAATGCTAGGGAGGGACTCTTCATTAGGGGCTGTAGTGATAGGACAATGGGTAACGGGCTCTAACTTCAAAAGGAGAAGTTCAGATTGGATATAAGGAGGAAGTTCTTTACTGTGAGGGTGGTGAGGCACTGGACTGGGTTGCCCAGGGAAGTTGTGAATGCTCCATCCCTGGCGGTATTCAAGGCCAGGCTGGACAGAGCCTTGGCCGACATGGCTTAGTGTGAGGTGTCCCTGCCCATGGCAGGGGGGTTGGAACAGGATGATCTTAAGGTCCTTTCCAAGCCTAACTCTTCTATGATTCCATGATTCTATGATTCAAATTGACATGAAAGCCGTGAAGAAGTGTCTCTGAGACACTGAGCTACAGAGCTTTGTTTGCAGTATTTCTCCTTGTTAAAAAAATGTCCTGAATGATTATATTGTACAACAGAGTGATATGCAGAGTTCACATTGTTTGTATGCAAAATCAGTGCTGGTCCTTTAATACAGACACAAGTTGTAATGACAGTACAAGGATATGTTACAATCTATCGAACAAATGGCATGGATTTCAAAATTAAATGGTAAAGCATTTACACAAGGAATAACAGTTTTATTGATCTACCACAGTTTACAAGTTATTTAACTTGTACATTTAAAGGTAGGGAAGCTATTGTACTCTGCTATCTAAAGAATATAGCTGCGGCTACGGAGGAGGAATATTTTCCCTAACACAAGCTTCTACAGTGTGTAGATGTCTTCATCCGAGTTAACCAACCTGGGCTTCCCTTGTACTTCTCTGACTTATGTAAAGGAAATATACCTCCAGAAACAGAATCCCTTAATCTTAAAACAAACTTTTGAAACAAGTTAGATGAATCTTATCTTGTTTTTCTTGACTCACTCTGGGGAAAGTTCACTCAACCAGCTTACATACAGTCACCTACCTACACTGTAGATATCTAAAGTTAGGGGAGGCAAATCTTATGCCTGGTAGCATATGATACATCCCCAGCAGCATCTCAAGGGAACAGACCCAGAGTCTTTGGAAATACTTATCAGAGAAATAATCTAATCCAAACTGGCCAATGGAGTGAGATAGCCTCATACAGACAACCACTCAGTCCAACCTCAGATACAATCCTATGGAGTTACATTTCTCTCTGACTAGATAAGATACTTACATTTCATGTGGCTACAGACAGGGGAAAAAAATATCCCCCAAGGCTGAATGCCTTCCTGTGGTTCAGTGAACCAACAACTGTTTTCAGTTTAAGTCTATCTCACAATGTGTGAGGCGTGTGGAACAGTTTAGCTTTATCCTTGCTACACCCTGCCTCTCTGACAAAGGATGCATCTCAGTGACTGATAAAAAGTGAAGCTTTAAAACTAGGACTTGCATTACTTGAGGTTACGTTTTCAAAGCACTGGCGAACTGGGATGTCTCAGTTTTCAGGTGTCAGACACGGATACCTGAAGAGGGCGAACCCCTCTTTGGCCCTGATAACATATACTGGTAGTTATGAAGTTTTTTTGGTAGAAACACTGAAAACATCTAGTTCTTTTGGAAATGCTTACAGATACCTGGAACAACATTAAGCCCCACAACTCCCTATAAATATATTAACACTCCAGTTACATCTGTTGTATGTCAGTGTTTTAAATTCATTCAGTTTTCAGACTCACGGCTGTGTCCTGACTTAAAGACAATGCTTCTTTCTAATTGTGTTTAACTTCTATCGAAATATTCTCAGCACAGACAGGAGAGGGAAATATTTTCAGTTATCATAAAATCAGCATCAGAAGTCTGGTATCCCACATAGGAGCGAATCCATGTGAACATGTGAGGTCAAATGGGGTAAAATAGGACCATGCTCCAAAAAATACTCCTGAGAGGCTATCACAAGCTGTCATAAGAAACATTAATCTTCATATTAATTTTGCAGACTGTGCTTCAAGAATTCCCTACTGCCCTCACACTTCCTTCTCAGCCTGCTTTCACCTTCTGCCAGCTGGATCTTGATGCAAGAATGAATTTAGAGCTTTGGTCTCTCAGTTTTGTCAGCCTCTGGTATTTCATTTATCATCAAAAATCCCTTGCAAATCAAGCAAAGGAAGCTGCATTTGTCTTGCTAGAGGCAAGCAATGAAAAGCATTTTATAATGAACCAGCAGGTTGGTCCCCACTCGTGTCTATTAACCAGATGGGATCAGATTCAGACTCCACAGTACCATGCAACAGTGAATGTCCTTAACTCAGCTGACATAACAGATTAGTGCTGGGCACTCCAGTCCAGCTCAGAGCAAACCTTTACCGTGTGTTCCTTTATATACCATACTCTTTTAAGGGCAATATCATGAAGACTGTACTCATTCAAGTAAGAACAAGCTTGCTGCTACCTCAGTTTAACTTCCAGGAATCTGCATGCTTATGTTAGAGGACAAGATTGTATTCTGCTACAGGTCACAACGGTAATCCTTTTTAATACTTTCAATACAGGAGGAGCGCATCTCCTATCTCCTGTTCTGATCCAGCTTTCAAGAGCAATGTAATGTCAGTATTCCATTCCTGATAATTGTTTTCTTAATCACTGGGTTTTGCTAAGATGACCTCCTGGAGCTTTGCTTTGTTTTTGTGTTTGCTCAGTCTCCAACAGCACAGCTTGTCACCTAACTGTATTTAGTCAGGCATTTCTCCAGCTCCACTGTCAGTAGGCTTAATGGAAGTGACCCATTCTCCTTCCAATGATAATTCTGGAGTGGATCCAACCCATGGAAGGACCAACTTCTGACTCCCTTTTTTTCCCCCTGAATAGATTCCTTTTTCCATCAGAATTCTATAGTTTTGTGTTTCATTCAGTACTTCAGCTTAGTGACTACTGGGACTAAAGTAAAAAAGCAATCAGCATAAGAAGAAACATCAAACCCTAAGTACCACAAATAAAGTGAGTTTTCTGAGAAGAAATGACAACTAACTGCGCTATTTTTTCCACTATTTGCTTTTCAAAGCTTCTATCTATCTTCAAAATACCTCAAACAATGCCAGGCAGAGTTCAACCCATAATAACACAATTTGCAACTGCGAGCCAGAAGAGGCTTGCAGGAGCCAAGTAGAAAGTCTGATGGAAGATTTCATATCCTGGCTCTTGGGCATGTTACTGCTGGCCTGAGCCAATATGAGGCTGAGATTTGGTGCCAAAACTGTCTCCAACGTTTTAACACCTCAGTTATTTCTTTGGCTGTGGACAAGTGGATCAGCAAGGGTGATGTCCAACTTCAGCCTGGCTCAGCAAGTGAGAAACTTGGGTCAAATGACCTTCTTAGCTTGTGAGAAACAGAAATCATGCATCTGTGGAGTGACCTGAGCACAGACAAGTGTGTTGAGGGTATGACACATCTCCCTGCTGAAGGTAGACCAATAGGTTGAAAGAAAGCTAGTTTTGGATGGCCAGAGGTAAGGCACATCACTCAGTGACAGGAACAAATTGTGGGAGAGAGAAGCCCACATTTCCCTTTTTTTCTCTGGCTTTATGAGTCACATTGATGCATTCTGGCTGTGCTACATGTATAAAACAGACTTATTACTGTGAGAGCAGCGCAGTGCTGGAACAGATAGAGAAACCTCAGATTTGACGCAGTTTCCCTAGTCAGGTTTCCCTGTGTCACTCTCCTTTGTGCAGCATAGACAGCTTGTCATTTGATTTGATTCCTGGATGACTTGATGGGAATGTCAGCACTAAAACTCAGTGTAAGGTAGGTATTAGGTGCCTGAATCTTTTCTGGATGTAATCCTCTAGGCTTCACCTCTGATCATTCAATGTATGGTAACATACTGAAAGAGGGACTGAGTGAATTTCCTAGTGTCTAACAAGGAGGTTGCAGCAGGAATAGATTTAAGTGTTGCTCACTGTCATTTCCATGAACAGTCTACTGAGCTCTACCTCTTCATGAAGCTGAAAATGACTCAATAGCCACGTATCTTATGCAAAAGGACAAAACTTCAGAGAGAAAAAAACACTGATTTTTGCTTCACCACAAAAATTATAATAAAAATATGCCAGGAACACTATGAAATAGGAATTATTTGATTTTGTTCTCTTGCGCAGATAAATATGGAGAAAGATTAACAAGATAATGTAAATATAAGGAATAGATTAATATATTCAGATCCACTGCCCTGGTCTGTGGGTCATTTGGATCTCAATCTAGGATGATGGCTTTTTTATTATCCCAAAATGCTCACAGCTGAAGATTTTTTTCCCAGTCATAGTGTTCCAAATATTATTTTAACCAGGAACACTTGACTCCATCCTTCCAAAGTGGAAACAGTGGTGGAACGCAATACACACCATTGCCTCGTGGAACTTATTATTCTTTGTCAGCAGTTTTTAAACTGATAGTTAGAGAAGGCTGAATAATATTTGCGCTGGGGTTCCGTGAATCAGGGTGTCACAGCATTAACACAAACCATGCTGATACCGAGGGTCAGTCATCCCCTACTGCCAATGAAAGGCTTGTGTAAAGACCAGGAACAGAGTATTATCCAAATAAAGCACAAATCTATGATGTCGATTACCACAATTTTGGAAAGCACTTTCACCTTTGCAATCACAGCTTTTCTATTCTTCATCTTTCTTTTTGTGCCTTTCTTCTTCTCTTTATTAATCTCCTTTTTTTTTGTACTTTCACACTTCTTTATTACAGCAATTCCTAGTTTCCCATCTTGGGCTTTAACTTTATCGCATAAAAGATCAATTTCATAGTGAATGACTATATGAGGAAAGTCATAGACTTTAGCACAGCACCGAAAAGAAAACAGAGGTGAGAAACGCACATATCCCAAAGACATGGGTTTAGGCTGCTGATTCAGTAAAAGAAACTGAGTTTTGGGAAGCTATTTGGGAAGCTCTGTACATTTGGGAAGTTTCTCTTCCCAACTAAAGAATATACTTCAGATATTTAGAAAAAAAAAACCCATAAAAATTCATTCCTTTAGATTCTGCCAAATATGAGTGTGCATAAACAGATGAAGCAGAATGGAATCAGCCCTCAGGAAGGATGTTTAACACCTCTGTTCCTCATATCATCTTGTCTCTCCTCAATTCAGGCAAACTGCAAAAAGCTCACTGCCAATCTTACAGGACCCTTATGCATCTGCGTTTATCCCAGCATCTTGCAGAAATGATCTTCACAACAGCTGGGTGCTGTAGGCACACAACCACTCCTTGTTTTACAACTGGGAAACTGAGTCATAGTGAAACTTAGTTGCTTGGCCAGAAGTCACGCAGAGAAAACAGTGGCAGAGCCAAGTGTAAACCTGATGGTCTCGACTCTGTCTTTATCATGAATCAATTGATTATGTTTTCTCTGCCTCTGTCATTTGACAAGGACACTTTAAACATGTTGAATTATGTTTTGACACTTTTGAAACATGACTTTTTTTACTAAGTTCTTATATATTCCATTTATACCATCTGTAGAAATTCTCAAAGCTGCAGTTTAACTTGGCTTTTGTTGTATTGCACTGAATTACAGAAGCTTTAATGAAACTCATATTCCATCCCCTTCATAGTGAAGAATGAATCTTACTTTACAGTACAACAATTAATATTGATTATATGTTTTGAAAATGTAGGACGCTGCACATGTATATATATTTTCCATGAATCAGTGCTCTTAGCAGGGACTTCTATTTATTATAGCTGCTGATATGATCAAAGAAGGGAATCTTTAAAGTAAATAGCTCGAAGTATGAAATTAAATATCAAGATTCATCCTTCTTAGAGGAATAGCACTTCTATCTATACAGCAGAGAGTGGAGAGCAAATGTTTGGTAAGAATAGCTCTCAGTTAAGGGTACAGTTTGGAATGTGGCATAAAAGATTTAATTCTTTGCTAAACGTGTGAGTCTGGGCAAATGACAGAGTCTCCCTGCTTCTCAATTAGCCAAATGCAAGTGATGTCTCACAGTATATCTTTACTTTAGAGGAAGGCAGTGCCAATTCACTCAAGAAATTTATGCTAAGTGTATGTAGCATACTCGTGCTCACACTGAGGAGTTTGCCTCTGGTGCAACAAGGGACAAGGCTGAAGGTTCTGGAAGATGCCAGAGAGTGCACAAACAGGAGTGAAAGGTCCTATGGGTGTCAGATGCTGATGAGTTGAGCCAGCCGCAGCCCGTTTTCCATCTCAGCATCGACACTGAAAAGCAACAGCTCAGCTCATTTGGTGCTGTCACAAGTTTTCGGTGCTACTTTTCCTTTCCCTCAAGTTTTTGTGCTATTTCTTCTCCCTTCCGTATCACTTCATCTCCTTGACCTTGTCATCCTGCTGTATTGTGGACTGCACATTACAATAAGGCAGAATCAGCCATAGGGGCTTGTATCAAGTGCATGAGCTTGCTCAGTGTCCCTCAGAAGTCAGTGAAGCTCTACCAAATTACTGCCTGTAGGGATTTTGTGGCATAGATGTACATCCAGTGAGGTTGGGGGTTTTTATTAACTATGCAGTTGAACTGTATTTTGGTTGTGTCAATAATCCACGCCCAATTCATAACAACATAATGACTGCATTTCAGACTGCCAGTGGTGTTTGAGATAATGTGATTTAATTTCACGGTGCTTTCATATCACGCGCTTACAGAATACAGACCAGTAAACAATTTTAATTGTTCTCCAAGGAAGCCATGATAGGTGATGTACTAATCTACAAAGATTAAATAATAAAACCTCAGATTTAATCATCATTTTTTTTATGATTAAAAAAAGAACCAGCTTGGTGAAATTAATGAGGTACTCGTACAACTAGGTCCTCTACAGCAGTGAAGCAAGTCACCATTGCATCAAAGCATATTGGGATTGGTGTAACAAAGGACAGGGCTTCTATCTGCTTCTAGGAACACCATGCTTTTATCAGAGGCAAGCTGATGGTGCTACCATCAAGTAAATGATGCTGCCGAAGCAAGCAGTTTAGATACTGTCCAGCAGAGATCAGTATTGAATAGATGCCTGTCAATCAACAGAATCACCTTTCTGCGGATAGAGGCAGACAGCATTTGCTGGGTGACACAGTAATCCAGACAGGTGAAACTCAAGCACAATAGCCATGAAACCATCCCATTTGTCTGTACATTGAGTAGAAGAGTGTTAGGAGACAGGTTTAAAAGAAAGGAGGTGGGGGAGAGAGAGCATTCCTCCTGACAACTCAGATTTCATAGATCACAGCCAAAAGGAGCAGGAGGTTTCTGGCTACGCTGCATTTAGATCAAAGATTCTGTTATATGATTAATGAAAAATGAACAGAGTTCCAAAGATTAACACCTTTAATTCCTGAGAGTGTAGCAGTTACCTGTGTGGGCAGACTCGCCCCTAATCACTGATCTGGTGCTGGACAGTGCCACTCTCACGCTTCCTCTCTCTTCTTTCTCCACCACCACCTTCATGACAGCAACTGAAAGATGACATTGAGTAGGTGGGTTCAGCCCAGGAAGATAAAAACAATGTGGAAAGATGGAGATTGGGAGCTTATCAACCGAACAGGACACAGGATATAAAAAGTAATCAACTTAAAGCTCTTATCAAAATGTCTCCTGGGAACAGTTTTTCCTTAAAAAAAATATCTGTCATTGCTCAGGAAAAATTACAGGATTATTTTAAAGCAATTTCATCTGATATACTCGGTGTGTGGGGGTGTGTGTGTTGCCTGAAGAAAGCACATACTTTGTAATTTGAGGTGTTTTAAGCCAAGGGAATCAAGTTACCGCGTACAAAAGGAGTATATTTATAAGAGGAACCCAGACATGACATTTTCTGTCTTATTTAAAAAGTGAATGTGGAAGCACTGAAAAGGAACGCACGCTCTGCAATATGTTAAGAACTTAAACAATTAACAAAATATTTAGACAAATTACATATAATTATGTGCTAAAACAAAATAGCTGCCTGTAAGATCCTCCCTACCAGGATTCTATAGGGCTTCATTTGCAGAAGTGCTGCTTTGAAAAGGTTTTGCAATCTTACAGAGAATCCCATAATCTGATTACAGCAAACAGCTCCCAAAGTGGGATGTGTTTGGATTTGTGTGGTTGCTGGATTCAGCTCTCAGGATTAATAATTTTCAGTTTACATGCCTATTCTAGTATGCACCCAGCCTCTTCTCTACTGCTAAAAAATCACGTTTTCAAATCTATCAGATATCATCCCACTCAGCTAAACAGTCTCCTTCTTATCAGGGGTGGGGGAATAAATAAAATAGATGATATTATTTCTACATTTTTTCAAGCTATTGTAGGAAATAAACACTTTAACATTGGTTTGGGGCTGGGTTTTTTTGTTTCTAAATTAAAAAGTTATGTTGAGAATGCTCCATCCCTGGCAGTGTTCAAGGCCAGGTTGGATGGAGTCTTGGGTGACATGGTCTAGTGTGTGGTGTCTTTGCCCATGGCAGGGGGGTTGGAACTAGATGATCTTGAGGTCCTTTTTAACCCTAACTACTCTATGATTCTATGAGTGAGCTGGTTTTAGCATGAAATTAAAATACTTCTTAAGCAGATAGACAATACGTGAGCATTAAAAGAGTGATAATAAGTAAGAAAACATAGTAGAGAACCACTATCACAGGGAAAATATTGCGCTAAAGCCATAGAGATACTTTCAACACTGAGACCTTGATTCCACCCTGATTTCATCATGACATTTGGCATAGCTTGCTTGGGGATGGGTTGAAGGCAAATTAGGCTTTATGCCACATTTGTACTCCAGCAATTCATTTGGTTGCCAGCATAAATTAGAGCGGCCTTAGGGCTGCTCCAGTTTATACTTAGCTTCCTATGCCCAGATTCCAGACTGTGTTGTAGTTTAGGTTCTGTGCTGGCCAAAAACCCCCTGTGAATTGGAAACCCACCAAAAATATAACAAAGTATGTTAGGGTTTTTGCAGTATTTAAATGAGCTCCTTAGTACAGAGAGGTCTCTTAGCTGGTTACCGCAAGACAATCATCTCACTAGGGATGGACAGAACTCCAGCTGTTCCTACAACTCTTCCAAAAGTCCATTTCTTTAGGTCACAGAAGGCATTTGCACAACACATATCACAGCTTTCCCTGGGTTTTAGTTACACACAATGAGAGGTTCAGTCAGGCTTGAAATCTACAGTAGGTGTGTCCAATATATTCAATTGCTCATGAATATTTAAAGGTAATAAATGTCAAATTAAATGTTTAACGATCTTGTTTACACGTAAAAGACCTTGAAAAGGATCAGGAAGAAGACAAATTATCAAAATTGGCTAGTTATTGAGCTCTGAGGAACGTCTTCTACAACTTATGTTGCACGTTCCCTGTAATAGCAAGGGTGGCTGACCTAAAAGAGGCAGGCACACCGGTGTGCCTGAACTTACAGGCAACAAAATATCTGTGCTTTGGGATATCCCAATGGGTCGAGCTGAGGTGGGTTCAAACTAAAACCAGGGAAGTTGAGGTTGGGTATAAGGAAGATATTCTTTACAGTGAGGGTGGTGAGGCACTGGCACAGGCTGGCGAAAGAAGTGGCAAATGCTCCATCCCTGGCAGCATTCAAAGCTAGGTGGGACAGAGCCTTGGGTGACATGGTTTAATGTGAGGTGTCCCTGCCCATGGCAGAGGGGCTGGAACTGGATGATCTTCAGGTCCTTTCCAACCGTAACTGTTCTATGATTCCATGATTCTATGACTTAAATAATTATGCAAGAACTGGCTAACAACTTCTATGGTTCTTTTCTTACTTGTGTGTAAGAGCTCCAGAATTACTTCATGACTTCCTGACACACTGAAGTGTATGCAGTAGATTTTCAGTAATTTAAAGTAAATTCACTTGCTTGAACTACGCATTTCTGTGATGCTTCATCATGGTTAACTTGGATCTAAACTGCAGAGCATAGCTAAGGAGAAGAAATCCTTCCCATCTCCACTGTGGAGACACAGACATCTAGAAGAAGGTATTTTTACAAGCAACTGCCTTATTATACACTGTATTTTTTAAAAAGTGAGAGCTCAGGCCTCATTACTGCAAACTGTGGAAACAATATACATAATCTCAACTATTAAGGAACAGGAAAAGAAAGTTAATTACGTATAATTACAGTTGCCTTCACCTTGGTGTGCTCTAATGAACTACAAGAGTTTAATTATGTACAGAGGCTAGTAGACTTGAGACAAACTTAAGACTGACCTGTGAGACTCCAGAGTAAGAGGTAGTATAGGGGAGAGCAAAGGTGGCATCTGAAATTGTGGTGAGGGAGCACATTGTTTCTTAGCTTCTTCACATCTGTTCCCTTTTCTACTCATTTCTATATTGGCTTAAATTATTGTTTTCTTGCATTCTCTTGAAAACCAGCCAAGCTTTTTAAATCATGCCAGAGAAATATCCTTTTAATTTTTTGCTCTTTCTTATGGCTTTGGGTTTTTAGGTTTAAATGAAACCAAGAAAAGATAAGCAAGTATTCAACTCAGAGCCACTCATCCTATTCACACACCCCAGCATGGCATTTGCCTCTAGACTAATCAAGCTACTCCTGTTTTGCCAGTCAAAGCCGAAGGTGAACCAAAGCCTCACTTCATTTAATTAAGCCCCACTTACGCTGTTCAACAAGAATTCAGACACTTGATTTGTTATCACATAATTCTTGTATTACAACTACCTTAAAATTCATATATGGGTTGAGGGTCCAGAATCCTAGACATTTCTCAAACGCATAATTAAAGGATACTTTCACCATTCAAGGGCTTATTTGACAAGTAAGATCTCTAGAGGACAGCAATGCTGATCTTTCTGAGCTTCCCTCTGTTGAGGCTTTGCTGATGGAACAGTCTGCAACTGCTTCTTTCTCTTTCTTGCTTGTTTATCTAAAGTGAGTGCAAGTTTTTCTTTGTGCCTGTAGGAAACCTTTCATTGACCCATTTCCTGAACCAAGCAAGCAGACGTCAGCTTACAATTGGGTGAATTAGCCACAGGAGAGAAAGCAAACTTTAAAATAATTGCTCTTTTTCCTCCTTTATATCAACTTTCTTTTTCCTGCAACAAACCACCTGGCTCCAAATATTTGTTTCCAAATTACCCCAATCCAAACCTCACCAGACAGCAGAGCATGAAAGTTCCTATAGCGAAAAGCTGCTCGTCACATCATCAGTGTTCAAACCCCATTCAAAAGGACGAGATCGGCAAAGCATACCCCCCATACTGCGCATCATTTGGCTGGGGACGGGAGCCCCCCTGCAGCTCAGAGCTAAAGAAGCAGGGATTTTACTCTTTAAACCACATGAAGTATACAGAGAGAAAGAGGGGAGAGAGTGAGGGGAGACTAGTGCTGATCAGAGGAGCTACTAATGGAACGGAAGATTTTGAAGATGTCTGATCTCTTCTCTGCCTCAACTGCAGACAAACTCTCAGATGAATTATGAAACACGCAGCCCTATCATGCCCCCCTGAAAGTTCAAGGAACAGCACAGTTGTATACTCTTCATGGGGTACTTTGCCAATCTGCTACTTATTTTCTACCTATTTTACAGAAAAAAGGGTTTTTATATGTTTTCCTTAGACAATATGTACCTATTTCTTCCAGTTTTCCTCCAATGTGCTCAAGGCAAGGATGACTATAATATATTCCTTGCCTTTTTCACTTTTGTAGGCAGGCCACCAGCAATTGCTATAACTGCAAGCTTTGCTTCAATATAAAGTCCCAAGAAGATTCATTTCCACCCTGCTGTGGGAGTCATCTCACCTCACTTCAACTCATCTGCAGTGTAGATATCTGCACACAAGATAGTTTTCACCTTCTCCTCCTTACAGTCGCAGGAAAGAAGTACACCTAGGGAATGATTAATTTGACTGATTTCAAATAGCTACCTAGTGGTGAGATAATTAGGCCTTAGAAAAGCCTAATTATTTCTGCTGACTCTAAAGGGAACCTTGGCAATTGCTAGACATACAGAAACTGCCTCTGGCTCAGGTATTTCCTGAGCTACAGATCATTGGTAGCTGCAGGAAAGACGGCTCCATGCTTGCCTTGTCCTTTTGCTTCTCCCTCAGCACCCGGCATCTACTGCTGGTTATGGGCCAAATGGTCTTACAGTGAAATTAGAATTTCACTGAATTGTGCAGCCTTTCTAGAGCACTCTCAGCCTTGCCCTTATCCATGACATGCAGGGAAGGAGCTACAAAAACATCTTCAAACAAGGCCAGACTCTTCCCCTTTGGGGAGCTGCACAAGTCCACGCAAGGCAGGAAGCAATAACCTTTCCTTGAGAGCACAAGGGAAGGATGCAAATCTGCTTTTGGGGCTTAGTCTTGTGTAACAGTGCAGACATCCTCTGTAGTCACATTGTCTAAGTGGGAAGCAGGGTCTAAAGGCATGCACAGGCCTGTCTTCATGAAAACTCTTCAGAGGGGCAGGAAGGTTAGGGCTTCCTACCTGTCTGCCTTTCTAATGGGCTAACACAAATAGATCATTTATCCTTCAGATTGTTTTTGCCCATAGCAGTGGGTGTTGTAACTAAATGATCATTATGATCCTTTCCACCCCTCACTATTCTATGATTCTATGATTCTTTGATCACCAAGACCAGGCCTCTGGGAATAAAATGGAAAGATTTTTATTGACTTCAAGTGGTGGATTGACTTTGGATTGCCAGCACATGCCCACCAAGTCGCCCTCTCAGTCCTCCTCAGCTAAATAGGAAGAAAACAACTAAAAGCTCATGGGTTGAGGTAAAGACAGGGAGATCACCCACTGAGCACCTTCACAGGCAATGCAGACTTGGGGAAACTAGTCTAACTTATTGTTAACTAATAACAGAGTAGGATAATAAGAGATAAAAGCAAATCTAAAACCACCTTTCACCCACCCACCCTTTCTTCGCTGGCTCAACTTCCCCCTTCTACTTCCCCAATGAGCAGTGCAGAAGGATGGGTGCTGCAGTCAGTCCGTACACCTCAGCTTGGATGGCTCCTTCTCCTTGATGCTCTTTCTCTGCTCCAGTGTGGTGTCCCTCCCATGGTAGCCAGTCCGCCATTAACTTCTCCAGTGTGAATCCTTTCCATGGGCTGCAGTTCTTCATGAACTGCTCCAACATGAGTCTCTTCCATGGGGTGCATCCCTCAGGAACAGACTGCTCCTGCATGGGTTAGTCCTTCATGCATCATAAATCCTGCCAGAAAACCTACTCCTTCTGGCCTCCTCTCCATGGACCACAGTTTCTGACAGAAGGTTGCTCCAGAAGGGGCTCTCCAGAGGCTGCAGTGTAGGTAGCTGCTCCAGCACAGTCCTCCATGGGCTGCAGAGGGACAACCTGCTTCACCATGGCATGCAAGGGAAACTCTGTTCCAGTGCCTGGAGCACCTCCTTCCACTTCTTTTTCATTTACTTTGATGTGTGCAGAATTGTTTCTCTTGCCTTTTCCTCATTCCCCTCTCTCTCAGCTACCAAATAGCATTTCTTACCTGCTTTTCCATGCTACCGCAGAGGCACCTTCAGCGTTGCTCTTCTGCTCAGCTTTGGACAGTGGTGAGTCCATGTTGTAGTCAGCTGAAACTAGCTAAGCCCACAAAGGTGGCAGCTCCTGAAATCCACCCACAGCAGCCACCGCTGCCATTGACTTGCTATCAGTTTAACCCCAATATACTTCAAAAGGGCCAGGATATCCATTTATGCCTTCCCCAGGATTTGGCATTCAGTCGGTATATTTTTCTATCTATTTATCCACACTTTTCTGCAGTCCAGACTCTCCTCTTGGGAATATTTCTCCTTATGCCTCATAACCTCAATTTAGGGCTATAGCAATTAGCCACAGGTGCAAAGAGAGCAGTTTCACACTTCCTACTGCAAAGAAGAAAGTGATAAATTCAGTTTCCAGGTCTCTCTGTAATGTGCCTTTTAGGCTTTCTATCAAGGCAATACTTCATCAGTGCTGGTTTCTTTGCTACTGTCAGTTATTTCAGGAATGCTACAGGATTTAATGGGGCTAATGAGTTTTGTTTGGTTTTTTGCTATTTTTCTCTGTGTTTTCTTTTTTACAGTCTGATTTGTTCAGAGGTGCTCTCTTGCCCTCATAGTTCCCATTACACAGCTCTCATTATATACTCTGCCCATGGCCTTCTTATGAAAAAGAGTAATTTGGGAAGCAGATCTATGCCATCAACCTCCCCTCTGAGGAAGGTAAATGGAAAATCTAAATGATGTTTTTTCAGAAGCACTTCCATGCAGAAATCATAATATGTGAATTAACAGGCTGGGTTAATATGCATTTCAGGCTACAAGAAAGTCACAGACATAACTTAGTGTCTTTTACCCTATTTCTGTCATTCCTGATGGATTGTGAAATGATTTTGCTTTAACTGTGCCTTTCATGCCTCCATCTTCTATACACACATTAAATTCATTTGCATATGCATATAGATTCGTATATTAATTAATAGAATATTGAATATGTGAATGCCTCTAAACAACATAATCGCAGAAGAAAAAAACATGATGGTATTGCAGACTTCTTCACTTTTTTCCCTCTGTATCTCCTATGCTGTTAGAAAATTCATTCAATAATATCAGTGTATGGTGAATTTTCAGCAGGCAAGCCTGTACGGACTAGGAAGGGCATGGACTGCCTGTTCTATTGTGCATTAGTGATGCTAAGGAAGTACTGTGAGGAAGTCAAGGCTTTCTTTATCCATACACCTATCCTTAGAATTAGTGACAAGTTTGATTTTAAAAGGATGCTATCCTGACATCCTTTCGTGGTGTTGCAGTTGTCATCTATGTCATAGAATCTCTGAGAATAACTTACCTAGAAGCCACTAAACCTGCTTTTCCAGCAGAAAGAAGGGAGGGTTTTTTGCAGGTGGAAGAAGGAATGTAACCAGAGCTTGCATTAGGGTCACTGTCCTCCACCCAGGACAAGAAGTGATGGGTTCAAACTAAAACAAGTGAAGTTCAGGTCATATATAAGGAAGAAGTTCTTCCCTGTTAGGGTGGTGAGGCATTGCAAAAGGGTGCCCAAAGAAGTGGTAAATGCTCCATCCCTGGCACTGTTCAAGATGGGGTTGTACAGAGCCTTGGGCGACATGGTCTAGTGTAAAATGTCCTTGCCCATGGCAGGGGGGTGGAACTGGATGATCTTAAGGTCCTTTCCAACCCAAAACATTCTATGATTCTACAATTTTATATGGGATGCACTAAAGTCTGTATGAGATACAAAAACTTTTATTAACATGATTGCTGCTGGATGTGGTCAATGATAATTATAGACAATGACAATTTTTAATATTTGCTTCGTAACATGACAGCAGAGAAGAACATATTCTGGAAGACTTAGGCTATAGCAGACACAACCACTCCTGCCTACAATTATGCACAAGCACAGACACAAGCACATTCAACTGCTAAATCTTCCAGAAAAATAAGCTAATTCTTGATATCAGACCTCTAGCCTGGCTCTCATCCTGTATTTTCTTTATCTTTGTATAGAAAAGTGTCTATCATTCTTCTAGAAGGTAGCACGCTGCTATAGAGGCCCATTACATGAATAAAGCCACAATGATATGAAACAAAGAACTCTTCATTGCAGTTCAACGCACAATGAAATACCTCATAATATATATACACACACAAATATAGTACCTCGTAAAAATTAAATACAGACTTAAATAACGAAGAAGTTGAGCAACACTCCCACCAACTGTGGGCAGTGAGGGACAGAATCCTGCATCATCATGTAAGGGCTACATAGCTATAGACCCATCTTACTTAGTTTTAAGGTGCATTTACTGCTGGAAAAGGTAAACTTTCCACATTCTAAAGTCAGTGCTTGCTTCTCTAGTAAGACCTTCCATGAGAAGGTCTTTCTGTTCATAGATAGGATACCCTTCTAGAAATGTGTTTTGAGTTATGTGCCAGTAAATTCACCTGACCAAGCACTTAAGACTCCATAGAGTTCAGACAAAAATATCATTTGGAAATAATATCTTTCAAACTATCATTCTATTCAAATTCCTGTTGTAACCTTCCTAAGATACAATTACAGTTGTGAGAGTGGGATTACTGCACGGACAGATGAGCTTTTTAACCACTGGACAATGAATCTGCTATGAGTAGATGAGATATCAGCTGTCCTACCAAGACAGATTTACCACAGTGGCTAGGAACAGAGCTACACCAAGAAAAGTCTTAAGGAAAACGATGCTGGTCCAGGCATGTAGATGCTTGTAAGTGCACTTGTAATGCAGCAAAAGAAATTTCTTATTTTCTTGATGTGAATTTTATATAAGGGATAATGGAAGATAAAGATAAGCAGAAAAAAAAGCCAAGCAGGACGTGGAGAATTCCCTACAAGGCCAGTTTGGAGACTGTGAAATATTCTGAGGGATGCAAATATACTATGAGAGGCTGTTTTCTGCATGTCTTCCAAACCAAGATATTTTTATGTTATCTTCACCAATTTTAGCTGACTGCTAATCTGGGATGCAGCCAGATTTTAATTCTCATTCTCTGGTGCCTACTAAACACTTGCTTATTTAGTTAAAATGCAAATATTGTTAAGAACACTTTACCAGATGCTTCCCTGGGTTCAAAACACAATTGCCTTTGGAGGCTGTATTGGGTCTTTTTATCCTGCTTATGGTAATTTAGACAACCCATGTGAGAGTAGTTAAATGCTCAAAACTTCACTTCTAAGTGATATGCTCCAGGTCAAGTGTATCCCAAGAGATCTTGCCCAGGAAATCAAGACTAAAAATATAAATACTGTAATCAAAAATAATACAAAGAGAACCTTACAGAGAACACAGTGTAAATCACAGCCTGGAACAATATACAGAGTTCATTCTTGCGTTATTTGTGCTTTTCCATCCGCAAAAACAAATGAAAGGAGATGTCTGTAGAGACCTTTGGGTATGCAGGTCCCATCTAAAAACTATTGCAAGTTTTATAACAAATACAAGGAACTAAAACGGGTATTTCTGTGCTGCCTCAGTCAGCCCGTTCCACTACACTGATCCCTGAAGAGAAAGCATTGCTCTAGAGAATATTCATGCCAAAGGGTGACTGCTTGCAATTCTAATGAAACATCTTAATACTTCGTCAAGGGAGGAGAAGAGAACCATAGAAATGTCACTGTCAAGAATTATCTTTCTCTTTACAAGATATCTTTATGCTGAATTTTTAAGGGTCATGGGGAGGACTGCCAATTCAGCTGCTGAATTATACCCAGATCTGATGTGTCTATCAATACACTTTTATATCAGCAGTGGACTGACAAGACAATGAGATGGCCTATCTTTTACTGGAGAGCTTCGCAAATGAAGCAGGTTGAGACATCTCCTTTTGAACTTCAGAGCCCCAATCTGTGTTGCTGCTGTCAGTTTTAGAGCAGAAGTGAGTTTTGAGGTGAAAAGGGCTCACATGACCGGTCTGAACCACCTTATGCATTAGAAAGATACTTGGGATATCAAGATACCTAAGAAATTCTTCGTGACCTGTTGATTGCCTATGAACTAGCTTCTGAGATAAGGCAGCAGTGTCATTTCCCTTCTACAAATAAGGGGGCTATATGACAGAGAAATCTGGCTATCAGCTAAAAAACACACAAGACTGATTAGGAAGAGAAGAACTGGACTTGTATTTGTAAAGGTACATGTATACATACTTGCATTTATGTACATACATACATACCTGTACCTATGTCACTAGACCTATGATTTTCTCACTCTCTGCATGTGCACATTAGTTATTCTCCAGCAAGAGTTTAATTATTCTAATTCCTGCAAGACATGTAGCTCAGTACTAGATAAGAAGCAGACCAGATCCCCATCCTTGAAATTTAGGTAAATTATGGTAGCTTGTAGTCCTTGTTTTCAGATATGTATCTAATGGAAATACACAAACAGTAATGACTGTCACTTCTACCTGTTGCTCTTGCATACACATTTCACACCCCCATATTTCAACCTGAAAGATTACCATGTGCATTTTCTTAAAGCCCAGACTTCCAGACTGCTTATAAGATCTACACTGTTAAAGCATTTAAAGTTTTAGTTTGTATTTCTTTAAAGAACTAGCCTGACAACATGCATCTTTTTTACACTGTTAAACGACATACGCCCATATTTGAAACTGCATGACCTGGAGTGATGTCTTGAAGATGAAAACACTGTGCCCTGCACTTTGAATCTAGCACTGGTTTTCCTTAAAGTAAGGAGACCAAAGGTAAACCAATTTGGAGTTCCTATTTTGCCCAAGGAAGCTGTGAATGCTCCATCCCTGGCAGCGTTCAAGGCCAGGTAGGACAGAGCCTTGGCTGACATGGTTTAGTGGGAGGTGTCCCTGCCCATGGCAGGAGGGTTGGAACTGGTTGATCTTAAGGTCCTTTGCAACCCTAACTATTCTATGATTCTATGATTATTGGTTTCACCCAGGAATCAAAGGATTAAACCCCTCCCCTGTATTTCTTAGCAATAAGGCAGCAACAATGCTGACCATGACCCCCTAAAGCTGGAGGCCTTGTTAGTAGTAATGTACAGCTGCGCTCCCACTGGATGCCTCCACTCTGGTCCAGCAAGATCCCAAAGGGTACGTCTGCACTTTAGCGGCTGAGGCACCATTAGGTTTATTGTCATAACCAGAAGCAGGTGCTCTGCAATGAATAAACATTGCTGTGGCTCTGTCACTTTCTGATTGCACCAGTTAACAGATGGACATACAAATTTGGGTTGGCACCTGCTACTGCACTATTTCCATCCTTTTTTTCCCCAAAGAGAACTGAGTTTTGCTTGATCTACACCAGTGGGTGTGTGTCAGAGCAGAATAAGACCCACAAAACTCTTCTGTAAGGCAACACAAGTGCAAGCAAAGATAATGGTTTGCACAGCCCTGGAAAACATCAGCTTAGATTGTTTAAAATACAAATAAACTCAAGGAAGTTCAAGCAATTAGCTTGGCACAACTCTGAAATGTGTTTAATGGCTGAGTGATCAAAAGGGTTTCCATCAACTTTAGCTGAATCAAACTGGCAACTAAATCTTTCCTTACACATAATTTTCCAAACTCTGAAGTGACAAATTGGACTGAACTCAATTAAAGCAGCAGGTTCTAGGCACTTAATTGCAAGCAGTGTCTATGATTGTGAAGGAATCCAATTCAGAATGAAAACACAGATGTGGCTGCGGCATAGCTCTGAAAAACACAAAGAGGCAAAAGCAAGTTCAGTCAGGAAAAAGTTACAGGCAATGTAAAAATGAGGTATTCTGCCATACTTCTGCAGCACTAGCTGTAGGCAAGTCTTAAAGTACGAAACTGGGAGATGTTTACCTAGCTATAGCACTGCAGTCCAAATAATGCTATGAGGAAAAGCAAGTCAATATTTGTAAAGCAGTTTGACTGTGGAAAGTGCATGGAAATACTAATGGTATTTCCAATTACTATGCAATGACACTTTACTTCAGAGAATTAATTGTATCATCAGTTCAAATGTATGAAAAGAAAAAGTTTGTGCTCCGAAAATGGTAATTAAAGAATGACTTTTGTAATAGGACACTCAGTCATTATGGGGGAAGTGCTTAGAGGGATAAATTTTGTATTGAGTCCTTCAGTGCGCACATATGGCTCCCATTGATATTAATGGGAGCCATACACACTTTCAAGGGCAGGTTTCAACCTGCACCAAGAAAGCTAAACTAAAAAGGAAGCGAACAGAGCAGATGCAGTTATTCCTGACCCAGGCGAACACGACATGTGCTAGCATTTTACGCCCTGCACTCAATGAAAATTAAAGTGCTTAAATAAGCAATGGAATCGATTTTAAGCAATTGTGGTGTGTATTCATGGAAACAGCACCTCCATCAAATATCTAAACAACTAAAAAGGGAACCTATTACTGTTTAATTTTGGTCCTTGGAAGAAGATGATTTCCATAGTAAGGCAAGTGTGAGAATCATTTTAAAGGCTCAGCAGGGAATTTCTGTACAGCCTATAAGTTCTGTTTGAAACTGGGAGCTTTTTATATGTATCTGTGTCAAACTGCAGACCCTATTTTGGATGTGGGGCTTTTTTTTGTCCTTCCACATCATGGTTGGGGTGAATTGTAGAGACTGTTGTGAAGGATTAACCCATCAAAGAGACTAGAAAGATTAAACAAAAAAGGAAAAGGAAAAAGACCAAAACCCCAAAGATGATATGGTTAAAGACACAAGGTAAAGAAAACCTATTTGAACTGAAAAGATATCACTCAGAAAGCTGAATGAAACCTTCCAAAACCGGGAAACAGAAGAGAACTAGTTAAATATAAAAGCAAAATACAGCAGGAAAAAAGGGGGGAAAATCATTTTGAAGAAGATATTGCTAAAGCCATAAAAATGGAAACCTTTTTCCACAGGACCAGAATACAGAAAGCTGCCAGAGAGTTTGTAGGACTGAGAGATCATCAAGAAGTAAAAGGATCATAGAGAGAAGACAGGGATATAGAAGAAAAGAGATTTCCTCCATGATCAGTATTGATATGTTTAGTGAGATTCTCCCACCAGGAATTTTTCTTAGAAAGAGGTGAATTCGAAGATGTGTTTCAAACTGAGTATCAGTAGAAAACTTTTAAGAGTGTATCAGTAAAATTAAGAGCATTGCATCACCGGGACCAGATGGTATTCACCCAAGAGTTCCCGAAGAACTCAAGTATGAAATTGCTCAACTATTAATTACGCTGAGTAATCTTTTACCTAATGCAGAGTGCCCACTGCAAGAATGGGATGCCAGTGTGGAAGAAAGCCAAAACAAAAAGAAGGAAAAGAAATAAGAAAAGCTGTTTTAGAAAAGTTATTGGAAACCACAGAACAATAATATCATAGGGGTCAATTGACAGAATCATAGACTGATTTGGGTTGGAAAGGACTTTAAGATCATCCAGTTCCAACCCTCCTGCCATGAGCAGGGACACCTCACACTAGACCAGGTTGCCCTGTCCAGTCTGGCCTTGAACACTTCCAGGGATGGAGCATTTACCACTTCCATGGGCAACCTGTGTCAGCGCCTCACCACCCTCACAGTAAAAAACTTCTTCCTTCTACCCAACCAGACCTTCCCCTGTTTCAGTTTGATCCCATCACTCCTTGTCCTATTACTACTGTCCCTGATGAAGAGCCCCTCTTCCAGCATCTTTGTCAGCCCCCTAAAATTACAATAAAAAATTGAAATGGGAGGCATATGGAAAATGAGAGAAAAAGGAAAAGGACATTTTTTCCTGGGGAAGTTTTGCCTTCTGAATCTCTAAGAACTCTTGTTTTTTTGTAACTGCTTTTTAAACACATTTTTTATTATATTTGCCCTCCTGGCAACAAGGGTAGAGGACAGCGAGAGAAAAGTAATCTCCTGCAGAGGAAGATACATATCCACAAGAAAGGAGGATGGGGCTTTCCAGGGTAGGAAGAAGCAGGCAGTGACAGAGTGAGGTTTTGTTATTGGCCACACTTGTAGGTAGCTGTGTGATCTCTAGGAAGACCTTGGTAACTTGACTGAAAGGTACAAAGCAAGTGGACTTCATGAGGTATCTAGACACATAATGTGCTTGTACAGGTAAGGAGCCAGCAATCTCTTGTACAACTACATACTCTATAGGCATATAATTACACTTAATGCTTTTAATACTTTGGTGACTTTTTCTTTTTTAAATGTCTTTGATGAGGAAATTTGATGAGTGATCGATGATGTTGAATAAAGGGAATACACAAACCTGGCCACTCATGGCATTTAATGTCCCCTATGCTTACCTGGCACTTGCAATTGCTGTACTAGGGAAACTGGAAGGTATATGTATGCTTATTCCCTTTAATATCTGTTCATGGATTTCACATAAATTTCTCCAGCCCTTTTTTGATCCTGCTGCGCTATCTGTCTCCATGACCACCCATGAAGAAAGCTGGTAAAATTTGCTGCCCAGGGGTGCAAGAAGGACTTTTATATGTGCTTCATCCATTCTTCAGAATGCCCTGGTTACGTGTCCCCCAGTTCCTGTATTGCTAGGTTGCAGCACTTCTAAATTCACTTTACCTACTGTCTTCATGGCTTCAAGAAGTCACTTGGTCCCTGTGATCATTTCAGTTGCCCTTTGCTGTTACCAGTCCACTTCCACTATACCCTTCTTGACCAGAAGAAATGAGACCTGTGCACGGTATCCACAATGTAGCCACAAACAGCTTTAGAAAGCAGCAAAATAATACCCTCTCTCTTCTCTTTTGTCCCCTTCCTGATGACAAAGAAAATTTTATTGACTTTTTTGGGTTGTACTACATGGTAAAATAATTATTTCAGGGAAACATCAATTGTGACTCCAATATTTCCTTCTTGCACCTGTCCTTTCTCAGTTCAGCATCATGTTTCTGTGTGTTAGACTGTTTTCTCTAGATTCATTCATTGCCTTGAGTTTTTGTTTACATAGGAGCTCATTTGCCAGCTTTCAGCCCCTTTGCTCAGTTAGGTTCTAAAGCTGCAGCATTTGACTATCTGATAGAGCTTTATATAATTTGTAAGCATAAAGATTTCACCATTCTTTGCTTTCTCAAGGGCATTGATAACAACCATCAAATAAAACGGATGCTTTCACCAGTCCTGGGACACCCCAGGGCTGAATCTTCTACATCCTGAAAAGCAATGAATAAAACTGCTTTCTACCCTTTAGTTAGCTTTCAGAAATTCTTTCCTCCATTCTCATAGCAACTCACTTTCTTTAGTAATATTTGACACAAGGGCTTACCAAAGTTGGTGGGGGTTTTTCGTGTATATTTCCTTTTCCAGATCAATATACTTTATGACCACTCTATTCTTTTTTATTAAGGTCCTTACACATCCATGGTTAAACTCTAGCATGTAGTAAGATAGAATGTCCCTTTACAAAAGCCATTCTAATTCTTTCCCAGCAGGTGCTGCATACCTGTATGCTCACTGATTTTATTCTTCATTATGAAAATAGCATCTTACTAGAGACAGCAGTCAGACTTATCAGCCTGTAGTTTCCAGGATCTCTTCTCGAGCTATTTGTATAGATGGATGCTATGTTTGCAACTCAGCAGTCAACTCTTGAGAGTAGTTACTTGAAAAGAGAGGTAATGTACTTTGAGCATCAACTGGAAGGTGGATGCTGGAAGAGATGCCATTGAGATGAAGGAATGGTATAGACCTCTGTAAAATGTGGACTGTCATGGAAAAGGTATGGATACATATAATGTTTAATAGTTCAAGAGATACAGGACATCACATTAAATGTATTGTTAAATGCAGTCCCTCCCCAGCCAGACAATCTTGGGAGTGCACTTGAGATCTGCTACTCAAAGAGGAGCTACAGGCATAAGATGCCTTCCTTTTCCTCATAGAGTCAATGTGTGTGTTTCATCATGTGGGTAACAGGGGGCACACTTTTGCTCAGACAGAGATATATGGAATCGGGGAAGAAGGGGGAAAAAAGGTAGAATAAGGGTGAAAAGCTTCTGGTTTTCTTTTCCTAGAGAATTATTGAGAATCGTTGCACTAAGCAAGAAATCTGTACCATAAAAGCATCTCTGGACCCCACCCTGGTGACAACGCTGAGGCTCCAGGCTAAAAGTTGATGCAAAGTGCAATCTAGAGAGAATTCAAAACAAAGTACACAAGAAGATCCACCTCAGATATTTATGACATGAGGAAACTACGGACTGGGTGATAAATTAGTCAGCCTGTTACGCTATGATATGAAAGAAATAAAAGTTGCACTGAAAGAACGGTGATATTGTTATTTGCTTATTATAGTTTTTGATCCTTTAGTCATTTAGATGTAAAAGCTCCAAGCTTGCTACTGGAAATCAATTCACTTTGGATTGATTAGACACAAACCATAGCTCTGCTATTTCAAACCATTTCAGGTTAGCAGTATGACCCTTAATGAATCATAAAATATGACCTTTATTTTATCTCTCTTGGAGTAGCTGAAAACTCCTTGATTGGATAAAGACTGCAATGCTTTTTATGACTTTATGACAACTAAACCAGTCCTAAATCTGAAGTAGTTTGTTTATCACTTATTTGGTGCACCTGTGAAATTTCCTTGTCAACAGTTTCTGCTTCAAAAGATGATACTAGATCTTAGTTGCGAATTTAGATATAGCTCATCTCCGAGGAAGATTATATTCAGAACTGAGGACACTTTACATCTGAATAAGAGTTTCCACATGGGGCTTTAAGACACTTGAACTGCGATGCTCTAAGTTTACACCTCCAATTAATTTGAATTAATTTTCCTAAGTGTGTAGATGTCAGCTGGCTCCAGAACGCTAGATATAAACAACTTCACACTCTGGCAAAGCCTAGATGTAAACTTGACAGCTTGGATTCATTTCTATTGACTTGAAGCCAGGACTAGAAACAGACAGAACAAATTAATGTGTGAAATACCCTTAACCAGTATTTCAGATTTCTGAGAAACAAGTTTTACCAAATACTGCTTGAGAAAGTCTGAACCCTATTTCAACAGTTATCATGTTTTAATAAGGTTTATCTAAGCTCAGACTCTGGAAACTTTGAAGTTTACTGTCTCCTGATAAAACTTGTTTCATTCCGTATCTACACAATTCCGTACGTTAAATGGGCTTGGCACACTTCATATTGGCTAATGCTGCTTTAAAGAACTGTATATGGCACAAAAATGTCAAAGGCAGCTGTAAAATGTAATGAAAATGCTCTGAATGGAGACTTGGAAAAAGATTCTTTTGCTCTTACATATTGGTACATGTATTACTGAACCAAGAGATATCAGAGCTTTGATCTTACACGCACCTAAAAATACCCAACTTCAATAGAGCACTCAAACAATTCTTTTCCCTCACAATGAACCCATATGTTCTTTGAGCACAAAAGAAAATTAGCTTTTACTGCTCAAAATTAAATGCTGGAGAACAAGCCAAATATAGGTCATTCTTAGCAGGGTTGTGATCCTGTTAGATAACACGCAGCTAAGAAAGATCAGGTCCAGGCAGCATGTGCATGACAGACAGCCAGAGGGTTGAAGAAAGCTTTAATTTGGTAAACAAATTGCAAATGAACCAAGCAATGTGACCAAGTATTGAACTGGACCTTTCCAGTGGTGAAATGCAACTTCTCACTACAGAATCAGGGAAGACTATCATGACAACTCATGGCCATTAATGATGCCATAGCACTTGTCCAAGAAGAGTTTTATTAGTCCTGTCACCCAGATAAATTCCAGTTTCAGTAATGATATTCTATTGACCTACATTTCCCTTCAGTGTGAGCTGAATGAGGCTTTTCATCCCTTTGTGTCTCTGTGACAAGTTCATAATTGCTGTGTGTTGACAAACAGATGTTACGTTCTACCAGGAGATGAGTGTGCACTACACATACTCTACAATAGCTATGATAGCTGTGCAATAAAATCCAGAACAATGGCAGTGGAACGTGTGACTGCACCTTTCTCAACCCACAATATCTTTTGTTATGTCAGTATGGCATGATGTGACCAAAGTCCATGCAAGGGTCTCTGAGTACCCTTCCAGGTCACTGCCTTAAGGAGGCAATCCTATTACATTTAAAATGACAGCAAGAATAACCTGTATTTTCCGTTGTAATTTATTTTGTGTATGAATTCCTGCACATATCTTAAACACAGGACAACAATTTTGCCTGTAAAAACAGTACTTTCACCTGTATCTTCTACACAGGTAAATAATGGCACAAACAGTTTCCAGCATCAGCTCACTGTTACACTCCATTACCTTTCAAGCCAGTCTAGCAGCTAGGGTCTGACATAACAGACCACAGCCTCCAGTAGTCATTGCCTGTGAAAGTGGTTTGAAACGGGCAACAAACTCATTGCCAAGACAAAGGTGAAGAAAGGTACTTGCGGTGGCTTGAGAGCAATGAAGCATTACTAGGTAGGAATAAGTAAGAATATAGAAGAGAACAGGGAAGGCAGGAGACAAGAAAGATGAAAGAGAGGGCAAGGGGGTCTAATGAAAACTTAATGGGCTTGTGCTGTTGAGTGGTGTTTCTCTGTCACAGCAATCCTTGGTGTGAAACAGCAAGACTTCTCTTGCTGTACATAATCATGCCAGGGAGAGCACATAATAAATAGGAATAGACAAGGCTGTATGCTTTCACAATAAAGCCTCATTCTTTAATTTTCCCTTTGTGGAAAACAGCAACTCAGAAGCTAATCTAAACTTCTGGAAGGGCTGAGCTCAAACACCAGGAGTGCTCCTTGTTACCTTCGAGCATGGAGCCACAGTTGTCACATCCACATGCTTGGATGGCTCAGCAACATGATACAGAATCTCCTACCTTTCTGTCAAGAGTTAAATGTCTCTTTGTTGGTTGAGGCGGTCCCAGGTGGTTACTGTTAACAGGGTGTTTGAAAGCTGAGATGAAATTAGTTTGTCATCCTAAGCCAATGGCAGGTCAGTCGAATGCCTCTCTCCCATGGTGAATGATGCAAGACATTTTAGAAGGAAAAAATAAAAGGGATATGGAGCACCTGTCTCCATTGCAAAAACAATGTCTCTTGTGGGACGTTTTCAGTGCCAAACATCTACATTTTCCACATGCACAGGCTTGGAAAGTGGCTTCAGCTTACAATGGTACCACAGCCAAGTATGTGGAAAGAAGGGGAGAAGAAATAACGTAGAGTAAAAATAAATGTGGAGGTAACTCAGGAGGATGCAGCAAACAGCCAGGTTTTCTACTACTGGTCCCTTGGTTTAGCTCAGGTATGTTTTCACTTGAGCTGCACTCCAGAGTGTGACCTGACTGCTCCTATTACATTGGTTTCTTCTAGGGAAATGAAATATTAGCCTATTTTCTTAACTTCTGTATTAAGAAGACAAGTTAATTTTTCACCCCTCTGGTGAATTATTGCATGATCAGTTTATATGAGAGATGTCCCAGGAGTGAGAAAATGAGTCATAACTCACGGGAGGTGAAGCTACAAGTGAGTAATGAAGAACATGAAGATCGTTCTTTCCCCACAGTGCCTGAACAGGCTTGTTCTGCAATTAGAAGGGCAGGGGAATAGGTAAATACGCAGCCGAGCTACGAGTCATCCCTGTATGCTGTGATCTTTGGGAAAAAGTCTTACAACGTTTATTTTTGTTGGAAATGAGCATGTGCAGCTATAAAAATACATTAAACCCCTTCATTTCCTACCTAAGAGCTTCATTAAACTGCTAGGCAATGGAGCAGCTCTTACAGAAGAGTTTCCTGAAGACATGACTGAGCTCTGTCCCTCCCCTTTGCTGCATGCCCACCGTCTCTTCCTTGCAAGGTTCAGAATAAGCTTACTCTGCAAAATCAGCTCACAAGAAGCCCACTGGAAAAGGTCTCCAAGCCCTTGTTATTACGGGTGTGACCTGTGTGGTACCCGAGGAATGGAAATACATTTTTAAATGCCCTGACCTGCCTTAATTCTCCAACACCTGCCCTCAGGCTGCCAATTTTAACTGCCTCAAATATCTTCCCTACCAAACAAGTTGCTTGCAGCACATAGCAGTCAGGTTCTGACCAGTTCTTGCTGAACATTTAATTCTACAAGACACAAGGAGACATTTTCAAGATCCCCACACTTCAGCACAGCTCCTAGTTGCAATGCTGTAAAGAAGAGTCTTGGTCATAGGGCCACAGAATCATAGAATAGTTAGGGTTAGAACGGATCTTAAGATCATCCAGTTCCAACCCCCCTGCCATGGGCAGGGACACCTCACACTAAACCATGTCACCCAAGGCT
>WYDI02023361.1:0-55621 GCA_009867235.2 Psittacus erithacus | reverse complement strand
CTTTCTCAGCCTGTCTTCATACGGGAGGTGCTCCAGTCCCCTGATCATCCTCATGGCCCTCCTCTGGACTTGTTCAACAGTTCCATGTCCTTTTTAGGTTGAAGACACCAGAACTGCACACAACACTCCAAGTGAGGTCTCACAAGAGCAGAGTAGAGGATCACCTCCTTTGACTGGCGCCGTCCCTCCTGGTGCCATCCCTTGCGAGTGCCTGCTCACCTGAGCTGAGCTGCCAGCTCCTGCGCAAGGCCTGGCGAGGGCTTGAGGCTCCCTTGGTGGCTCGTGCTACTCAGAACTGAGGCTCCTGGACGCGGGGTTTCCCCTCACTCTGGTGTTGAAGGCTCCTCTCTGGAGGTGCTCACCTTGGCATACAACCAAGAAGTGAATCTCACCATCTCATCATCGAGCAAGTATCAATACTAATGAAAACAGGCACAGCAGTTGACAGATGAGAAGCAAGGAAAAACAAACACCAAAGGCATGAAGTGTTCAATTTAACTGGTTCCATACACTGCATTCAGAGTGATCCCTGAAGCAGAAAATCTGACAAACATTGGAATGGCTATTTTTCATTAAAAACCACACACACAGAATCTATTATGTTTTAAGCTAACCACAAATTTGCAATAATTATTAACAGACTGCAACTGCAGAAGTAAGACATTGGACACAAATTCCTCCTGTTTAGACAGAACATAACATTTTGTTCTGAAAAGGCACCAAATTGGATGAAAAAAGTACTTTTTTTTATGTATACAGAGTTCCCCAAGTTTAAAATAAGAGTCCTAGAAGAACTGAAATAATTAAGCCTCAGAATAATGAAGGAATCAGTCTGTTTCAGACTGGAAATGTGTCCATGTACAGCTACTGCACTTCAATTTAGGAGATCATAGTCCACAGTCCGATTCTGCCTCAGCTGGACTGGCTTGGAATAGAGCCCTGAGATGATGTCAGACCCTTGCCACCCAAAACATCCTGAAGTATTCATGTGACATGTTTTTTGGTGCTGAATCCTAATTGTTTCCTCCCTGTGTTATTCTTCACTTCACTTCAAGCTGGAAGCCTTAATTATTCAAGGAACTGATTCAAAAGCTAAAAGACCAGGAACTGTTCCTGTATTTTCTAGACACTCTATCTTCCTCCGTTTTCCTTAGCTTCAAACACTCTGAAGACACCGTGCCTGTGTCTGTATTCCTGAAACAGAAGTACTGCAGTGAACAAGAGTTTAGTTACTTGAGTACTTCAGCAGAAGTCATTTCTTGTTTCCCTTACAAAAGCAGAGCTGCCAGTTGATACTAGATGACAGGACCAAATATGCTGAAATGCTGCTTAGCCCTAAAATGAAATCATGTGTTTTGCCTTTACAAACCCTTCTTTGGTTAAGGGAACATCAAAACCATTCACCTGAGTTTCTCCAGTTCCTCTTATGCCACAGGAGGTATTGCAAGTTGGAACTACTCTGTATTCACCCACACATTAGTGGCAGTCAACTAATAGTCATGAAGTGGTGATGCCTGTCATAAAAACCCCTGTATGATTCAGAAAACATAATTTAGAAGTCAGAACCTCTTGAGAGTTTCTAGAAATCAGGTGACAACCCCCCGGGGATGCACAGAAAAAGATTAAGATCATCAACGCTAATCACACTAGGTTTTAAACCACACAGTAATCACACTCCAGTTTACACTTTGAGTAGATGTGCTCACAGGATCTACTCCTTGATTAATCCTTCTGCTGCAGCTGACGGTAGAATGGTTCAGTAGCTGCTATTAAGTGAAATGACTCCTGTTGCACTGTGCCATGTTACCCTGCTTTGCTGGCTAGAGGCAGCTGGAGAAGCTATGGAGCAACAAAGACTTCAAAAACAAATGATTCTGATTAATGAAAGAATAGGAAGTATGGGGATATGGAGATAAAGGCTCAGAGATGTATCTCTTCATCTCCTGTGAGCAATGAAACTCTGTGTATGGCTTTTGTCTGAAATGTGCTGAACTAGAATTCTGATTTAAACTGGGCTTAGGCCAAGTGCATTAAGATTATTGTTTTGAAGACATTTCATGGAAGTGAAAAATATCAGGAACAGTTCTGTCATGCTCCATTCAGATTTACAGTCCACCCAGGAGACAAGTGGAGCACATTCATCCTCAAGTCAAAGCAGAAGATGATTATCCACTCTGGTAAGGAAGGGGTGAAAGAACAGCAAAGGCAAAGCAATTAACATCAGTAGGAAGAGATATACTCACTGTGAACCAAACCCACAGCTGTTGATAAGAACAAAGAGAGAGGAAAAAGAAGTATCAGAATATCTTGACGTGTCGACATAGCGCAGAATGGTGGCTTGCCTTCAAAAATCAGATCTCACCCAAGTTTAGGGGCAGTGTGCCTAATTAATTTCAGATGAGACTAAATGGCATTTTCCACTTGGCTACTTTTTCTCAACACTGAACTCTTCCTCTCTTACACACAGTCTTTGCCTTGACAGCTCTCCCTCCCCCCTCTTGCCTCTCCCAGCAGCTTTTACTTTGGCAGTACTTTCAGCTGGCTGATGTTCTCTGAAGGCCCCAGTTTCTTTATGGCTCCCTTCCTCACTCAGCATACCTCTTACAGGGCACAGCTGTTTCCATGCTAAATCAATACCTCTGTGTTTGTAGCCAAAGGCCTGAAATGGACACAGGACTCAGCTATATGCATTTAAATCCAGATCAGCTCTACTCAGAGGATTCTGCACCAATAACAGCACAAAAAATAAAGCCCAGCCTGGCTCTCAGTGCTGCAGTCAATGGTGAGTTAATGACAGCGATGGCAAGGGCTGAGGACTGGCACTAATACTGTTTTCTGAAGGCATTAGTTTAATTTACTATTCCTTTGTACACTTCTTGAACCAGCTGCAGCTCACCATACTTGGCAGAAGGGAACCAGTCTACCAGAGCCTGGGCCAAAGATGGTCACATACTACTGCTGTTCACCCTCCCAGCCCAAGGCTCTCCAGCTGTGTGGCAGAGGTCAGCGCTGCAGCTGCGAATGCCCACAGGCACACACTCGTTGGTAATGCAGTGTGAGCATGTAAGATGTGCTCAGGGTGCACAGGAAACATCATCACAGGTAGATTTCTGTATCCTTCTGGCTCATACTGCCTGCACTGCCCCAGCCCCGAAAGCCAACCATATGCTGGGCTGCATCAAAAGGAGCATGACCAGCAGGTTGAGGGAGGCGATTCTCCCCCTCTGCTCCACTCTCATGAGATCACATCTGCAGTCCTGCATCCAGCTCTGGGGCCTCCAACACAAGAGGGACATAGACCTGCCCAAGTGAGTCCAGAGGAGGCCACAAAGATGATCAGAGGGCTGGAGCACCTCTGCTATGGAGACAAGCTGAGAGAGTTGGGCTTGTTCAGCTTGGAGACCAGAAGGTTCATGGAAGACCTTAAAACAGTCTTCCATAGTCTGTCAATACCTTAAGGGGGCCTACAAGAAATCTGGAAGGGACTTTTTAAAAGGGCTGTAATGACAGGACAAGGCTGAACAGCTTCAAATTGGCAGAGGGTAAATTTTTGTTAGACGTTAGGAAAATATTCTTATTTGTGAGGGTGGTGAGACACTGGCACAGGTTTCCCAGAGAAGTTGTGGCTGTCCTATCCCTGGAAATGTTCAAGGCCAGGTTGGACAGTGCTTTGAGCAACCTGGTCTAGTGGAAGGTGTCCCTGCTCATGGCAGGGGGATTGGAACCAGATGATCTTTAAGGTTCCTTCCAACCAAAAACATTCTGTGATGCTATGATAACCCATCTCCTGTGAGCTATGGACAGCTATACAATTAATGTAAACATTCCATGCTGTCCAAGCCCAATTACACCACCACTTGTGAGCCAAGATACAGTAAAAGGCACTATCTCTTCTTCCAGTCCATTTCTGTAGATGTTAACTGTCAACCTAGCCCACCCATACAGCCTGGTCAGTACAGCACCAGGAGCAGTCACAGACCCCATTACCAAAACCTCCCTGTGGGAGGCAAAAGAGAAATTACTTGAACTGAGTAACTGAATTACAAGTCTGGAACTACTTGTGCAGCCCAAGATGCGCATTAAAAACCCCACAGAACATCTCTGAAAATAGAGCTACATGCTGCTGGTCACAAATACATATATATTTACATACACATATATACAAGTGTTTCATATTTCAGTCCACAACTACACTGTCCACTGACAGCATGAAACAAAATATCGCAACTAAATTGTGTGACGTACATTTCAAAGCATTTTCTTGAAGCCTCCAGAACTTCAAGGATATTACTGTGACTATTTTAGTTCATACTGTGGCTAGCACTTGGCATTTAAATCTATGTTCATCCCTCAGTTATTACCCAGAGTTTATCTTTTCTTTGTAATTTTTTCAAGTACTTCATATTGTGATAAACACAGGAAAGCAAACATAAATGCAAGATCTGCACTCACGGTTGATTTGGTGCATGAGGGCACTACACAATATAAATAGCTTAAGTTTCCTACAGCCATAGCCTACTGAATTCCAAAATCTCAGACCAGTCAGACCACTAGGGTCTTTTTCCCAACCCTCCTAACTTCCTCTGCAGGAAGATGCAAAGAGCAAAATGACCAAGAGAAACATGGGAAGATGGCATTTGCTACAGCCTATCAGAGCTAGAGCCAAGCAGAACTGCAGATAGAGCATCAGAGACAAAACTGCAACAAATCAAGCATGTGTATGCATAGACTAGTTTATAAATGAGCTTATTATGCAGAGCAGGTGGCCAAAGCTTGAAAAACCTGAAGTGGTTTTCTTTTTTCTCCCTTGTGTGTGTGTTTCTTTCTTTGCCTTCTTGGCTTTCATTACTTTGCCTTTTTATAGGTCAATTTTCTCCACTCCCAAGATCATTTTGAACATGCATCTTACAATCTGATTTTTATCAAATGCATAAAATCACAAAGCCTTCCCTAAGCACTCCCAAGTACTGCTACTTACAGGGCTTTTTTGTCTCTGCGCCTTTAATTTATACCCTACACTTTCAGGTAGGCATTGCTTACAAATAAATAGTTTGCTTCTATATTTTTTTACCAAAAGATAATAAATCCCTTTTATGTAGGAGGCTGTTTTAATCACTTTATTCTTTTGAGTCCACACTCTTCATTCATAAGCTGTCACAAGAATTTGGTTAGATTCATGTCATTCCACATACTGTTACACTACATACATTGCTGCATCACTAATAAGAAGTGAAAGCAATATAAAATGTTGTTGCTCAGAGCACTAAAGTCAGATGGAGAAAGATCTGACCAGTGGAAAAAGGCAGTTTTTAACGCTGTTTCTTTTTCAGACATACGTATACTTTTAATGTTACTGCAACACTCTGAAGGATGAAAACGGAGCCACTTCTTAGGTTCATTCTCCTCTGGATTTAAGAAACTATACTCAAAGCCATAGCTGCTGGTAAAAGCCAAACCCAAACCAAACATTTTCAAGTGCGGAAGAGCAAATACTGCTCTGAAGATTGACACCGTCCCTCCTACGCTGCTTTGCCGATGACAGTGCCAAGCCCAGCTGACCTCAGGCACCACAGGGATGAGGCTGGCCATCACTGCAGTTACCAGCAGATCTGCTGACCATCAGTCATAGAAGGCAAAGAAGCCCCAAAGGTAACAAGAACAGCTGCAAAAATGGCTCTGAATTAGAACTGCATTTTGTGTATTACTACTACTTTTCCTCTTTACAATCTGATGTTAATAATTTATTCAAAGACCTGTTTCTGTTCCCGCTGAGGCCAAGTACCAAAGTGGAAGCTGGTTTAAGTCAAAGCTACGTATGTTTATTGTTGTTTAAAAAATTATTACACATTGAAGCCTCTGACTTGAGCTAAATGGTATGAATATTTTGAGTACTTCTTTTGAACTTTACAGCCCTGGGTAGTCTTGCTTTCCAAAGACAATCCCTCCTCCAAGACATCAGAGGCAGAGAACACCTTTTTATTCCCAGAGCTGGGCCTCATGCTGACCTCCAAAAGCCACTGCAAGTCCTCCTCATTTGAGTACACACAAATACAATCCCATCTACAAAACCAGTATGTTATGAGACAGAGATCTTGCAATTCTTGGACTTGCCATCTGTTGACAGCACTTAGTATGCACATGGTACAAATTTTCGGTAGGTAAATGTATGCAACTGAGGAAATGAGTGTTCTGAATTATTTCAACTGGAACATAAAATTAACATAGATCATGCAAAAAAACTTACGGAATGTAATTCTGAAGTTAAACATTAGTATTAGATGAGGGAAAATTCTCAAAGCCATGTTTTTGTTGTTTCTACTGTCTTTAGAAGGCTAAAAATGACATTTACAAACTAAGTGACCTGAGAAGCAGCTAGGGCAGCACCCCAACCTCACCTGTACGCCAGAGCAGAGCTGCCATCCTGCGCCTGCAACAGGGGAGGGCCTCTTACTTCTTCTGCAACTGGAAGGATTAGAGAAAATCCCTGCAAGCTGTCTCTTTTCAGAGACGAAAAACTAAATAGAGTGGTATTATCACCTTGCTGTGTTCAAACTGACACGTCAGTTCAAGTTATGGTATTTCATTCAAAATGCAAAACAAGTTACCGCATTTTTGTGTGGCTGGTTACCAAGGGCAGGGAGGTGGGGGTAGAGAGGAGGATTGTAGCCTCAAATATCACCCTCTGCTCTTATCTTCTACACAAATCTCAGCTGCCATAGTTCAAAATAAATCACATGAAAGAAAACAATGACCTACTAGATAAAGCTCAACTTCAAGTCACAAGTTCAAAATGAAAAGCATCATCCTAAACATTAGTGTCCCCACTCCAAACACCAAACAGTACCATATAACCCCATGTACTAAATTTTCTTCCTTCATGCATCTTCCTCTTCTCCTTTTTCTTGCAGAAACAGCATGCAGTCATTTGCATTCATTCTACATAGGTTTCCAATATCTCGAACCTCACCATCTCATGAACTCATGTTGAAAACCAGCTCTTACAGACATACTCTTAAAGGTACAGAAAACAAGAAGATGCAGAGTCACTGAGCACAGCAGGTGTACAAGCTGAATCAGAGGTTGTCTGAATACTTACTTTGCATGTATCTGGCAACTCCCAGGACCACGTCCAAGACATGATGACACACAATTTTGTCACTGACAAACAATTTCCAGTTTTGTCTTTCTAATACCTCTCCCTGCTCCATGGATCCAGCCAAGATCTAAACCTGATTATTAATCTGTCTTGCACAAGGATAAAGCCAGATTTCTAAACTAATGAACTGGAAAGGAGGGGGAAAAAAAAATAATCTGTGAATAAACACATCAATCTTCACTTTCTGCAAGGCCTAGAAAGATAGAAATACCTGCTGTGATGCCTAAAGGTTTCATACGGTGATTAGTAGGCAGTTGTTAAGCAATAGCTGGAGGCTATACTTGGACTTTCTCCCTTTCTTTTCTCATGGAGTGCACCCACAGCATCTCCCACTTGGAGTGCCACTAGCAAAAGCACAATTCCTAGAAGAATATCCTACAAGAATGCTCCCCTTCAGGGATTAACAAAAGAAAATGGGGCACATCTATAAAGCTGTATACTTACTGGAAGTATTTTAGGGTAGACTGGTGTTCTCTCTGCCTCAGGACTGCTTTCTGCATCAAGGCAACATTAAGATTTTTACTTTTGCTTCACATGGGACAGACAAACTTACAAGAAAATACAGCAGAGCCTGGGGACTTAGGAAAGCCATTCCAAAAGGTGGCACAGTTTATCTCCTGAATTCAATACCAAATACCAATACTCTCAGTAAGGAGCTTATTGCCAGTGGCACACAAGCTGCGAAGAGAACCATTTTATCTGAAGGCATGAATATATAAAATGCCAGATCTTCAGCTGACAGGAGCCCACAGCCTCTGACAAACACATGCAGGCATGTCAGTATATTTCAGATGCTCTGCATTTTAGGATTTCCTCACCTCTGCTCTTCAGGCACCCCAATCACTCACTGCCTCAGACATGAAAACTCAAGTAATCTCATTGAGACCACTTTAGCTCTTGGCATCTGCAAAATGTGCATAATGACACTGTGAACTAAGCACTCTTTCACTTGTCTACATAGTTGTCTCGACTGTATTATCCAGATATAAACTTCAAACATCTACAACAGATCAAGGGGGAAAATACCTATTAGGACCACAACATGTTTTATTAAGGTTCAGTAGCCTCTAGCCCTCTTTATCATGCTGCTCTTTCAAGTAACATGAGTTCTGGTGGAAACAGGGCCATTCATTTCTGCTGCCTAAGTACTCTGAAGTAGTGCTTTCTTCTCAACTTGCCAGGCCTCCACATCATTACTAAACCTAACTGCAAAGCTTAATGGCAAATTATTTTAGATAGTTACATAGTTAACTGCTTGTAAGTGAAAAGACACAGTAATAATACACATCCAGAAGACAAAGAAGGATGTGTGAGGGAGGACCATTTTCCTGAGCCATCCTCTGCCTAGAAGCTTTCCTCTGAAGTGCCTGCCCTGCACTTACACCAGCCTAGTGACAGGGCCAAACCACTCCTCCTCTTCTCAAAGGGGAGAAAATGACCCCACTGTTCTCCTGGGGAAGAAATGCATTTTGACAGGACAAATACCAGGGCATTAACTGTTGCTGCAGAAAACAAAGCTGCTGTTAGCACAATGGGTGGATGTGTTTGAGATGAGGAGGGGATCCCTGAAAGTCCACATCCAGCAGCAAGGCATAGACCATCTGACCAGCATGACTCCCCATTTGAGTATTGCCAGCTCTGCAAGGTGGTGGACGTTCCACAGCTCCCTCTATGCTCCAGTAAAGCCTCACTTCTCTGAGAGCCCACAGACCTTTGCTATAGTTCTTAGAGCCCATTCTCCAAGGATTTACCACACAAAGAACTGGAAACTCAAGCTGCTGATAACTGCGTCTGGGTATGGGGAGGTTGGTACTTTGTTTGCTGCCAAAACACCCAAGACTACCCTTTTCTGCCAAGGACCGAAGTAAGTTGCACAGATGATCCATACTTGGACATGATGCAATTTCTTCCAGGCCCTTCTCACTCCATTATGTTTGAAGTTACTACCAGGAAGGAGACAGTCATTTGTTTAAATATTGTTGAGGTCATTTATTTAACAATTAAATGGAGAAAAAAAAACAACAAACCACACACAACAAAGTTTGCTTTACACATACTGGACTTTAAAGCAAAAGAATCATAGAATCATAGAATAGTTAAGAGTTGGAAAGGACCTTAAGATTATCTGGTTCCAATCCTCCATGGGAAAGAAGCTTAAACATCAGCTTCACAATGACGAAATCCATCCTCTTCCTCCTTATGACCATTAGCCTCCCCCATACAGTGGATAACACCATCAGCTGATACATAAAGCACCATTTGGACTGGGTCCTAGCTACTATAGTTGTCATGACTGCATCACACACCACTCTTTGGGCAGCAATGCTCTATTCAAACCACAGCTAGATTTCACGACAGCTATTAAATTCTGTAATGCTACCATCACCCACTTTGAACTACGTTATTGCCTTGTGTCATACAGTTGGGGTATCAGAGGGATGAACTCTGGACTTCACCATAACATACTTTATACCTAAAATGAAAAGAATAAATAAATCTCTACACTCAAATGATACCTGCGAAAGTCCTGACAAACTGGCAAAAACACTATCTGCAGTGTCTCCGTAAAATCTTTATCAAATGAGAGTCACACAGTACCAAATCATCGCCACCGTGGATTTAAGCCACTCCAGGGTTCTGGAAATACTCACTGTAAGTGTATTTGGCAAAGGGCAGTGGTAACTAAGCATTAAGTGTACTCCTCATTCTGAAACAGTGGTTTATAATGAGAAAGAACCCTGTCACTTATTCCTAATAAGCCTACAGTGCTTATTCTATTCCCACCACAAAATAAAAATTGTCCAATTTAATTCAGAAAGAAAATGACTCTTGGAGACCAAAAGCCTTTCAAAACACCCCTTCATTAAAGAATGAAGGCAAGTCACTAAACTGGAAAGCAGTGATCCAGTAAACATTTTGCTGCTGCAAACAGTTCGCAACAAAGATATATATGAGTTTATTTGCATGTAACTTGATATAAATTCCAACAGCATCCTGGGTGAAAGGGTTTTTTTGTCTTGTTTTGTTTGGCTTTTGGGTTTGTTTTTGTTTTTATGATGAACAGACTTAGTAAATATTTCCTAAGCTGTCTGCTGTTTGGAATTCCAAGTCTGAAATAAAACATAACGAGGCAACATTGGAGCTGGTAATGTGGTTCACAAATAGTGAAAAACCCCACCAACAATTAACTAACAGAACATTTACTTTATAGAGAGCTTCCGTATAGCGCTCAGCTTCACCTATAAAGTAAGATTCCAGCTCTGTTTGACAAAGACAGCAAATCTACCAGCAAAGTAACCTACAGTGACAAATAGCCTGGCAATGCTCTCTCTCTACAACACACATAGAGGAAAAAAAAATAAATCACGTTAACATCTGTAATAGTAGTTCTCCTGCATCTCTGCTGATTAAAGTATACTGTACCATTATGATGAGAGTCCTGGGTCTGCTCATTTCATCATTGCTATCCAGCGGGAGAATTTCATGTGACAACTCCTCTTGCCGTCGTCGCCTGCACATATGTGGACAGTTCCTCTGTACCACAGTACGAAAGGCTTGGAGCAGAACAATGCTGGCAGCACAACCCATATCTGCATCCTGAAGCCTACAAAATAACTTCTATGGTTATGCTATGTTTGAAAAACAGTGGCTCCTTGTCCCTGAATACAGCCTACAGTGCAGCTGCAGCCAGCTCGTGCTCCAATCACTTCCTTGAGCTCTGATCATCTGATCACAACCAAATAGCTTGGATGCAGATAGAGGAAAGATTTGATCCACTGGAACTGAAACACACGCAATATTATGGTGCTTTTCTCTCCCTCTCCCTCCCTTTCTGCTTCTGAATACACATGAGAAAACGTGCTCCCTCCCTTGTACAATCAGCTGCCTCCTCTAATTCCAGTTTCATGGAACTGAAAGTATTAAAATTCCTAGTTCAAAAGAGACAGCTGTTCATTAAACACACACAGAGGCATCCAAAACAACTGCCAGGATCAGTTTAAAAATACCTTTTTTAGGCAGTCATATGAACAAAATAGCAAATATCTGGAAATTTATTAGCTCTCATCATCTTTTCAAAATACTTTGCCTTAAGGGTGTTTTGCCACAAAAAAAAAAAAAAGAGACATATTTAAGCTCACTGAGAGATCTGTTTAATCTTTTAATTTCTTGTAATTTTCTGAAGCACAGAGAGCTCATTTGAGTTGTAAATGTAACAAGTGGTGAAAAAGAAATTAAAAAAATAATGCAGAAATGTGGACTGCTTCATCCAGCTCATGCTCAAATAGCTGTGGCTCAATGAGAAACAGCAGTGTGCAGCTCAGAAACGCCTTTCAATAGTGCAGTTGTTGTGTCTTCCCACACATGCGTGCCTTCTGCAGAGTAACACACTCTTACATCTACATAGGAGGCTTTTGTTGAGAAGGGTCCCTGCTGATGGGGTCTCACACTGAACTAAACACTGGTGACCTTCCAAGAAGGGTAAGAGGAAAGAAGTTTAGTGCTTTATCAATTAGGATCCAGGCAGCAAGAATCAGCTGCTGATCAGGCTGTCAGCAGAAACAACTTGCCTTTCTGGCTCCTGCCTGACAAGTCATTCAAAAAGCAGGCAGGGATGCTTAGCAATCACATGACTGACCTGGAAACACAGCAAGCATTAATGGTAGAGTGTGTAAGATAATAGCACTTGAGAGGAAGTTAGCACTAAAAATATCTACAGAAAATGGATTTCTCTTACACATTAGGAAAACTAAGAATTTCCAATAGGGTTTCCAGAGAAGCTGCTTTTAAGCTAATATGTATAACTTTATTACACGTGCACCCAAAACTGTATTTACCTTGCATCAAAGGCATTTGATTTCTAATGAAGGCCATGAAGGTTTTGGCATCAGTTCCCATGGGGGCATAAGCAACCTTATAATGTCTGCTAATGAGATCTTTGTAAATAATACTCCTCCTCACAATCTCAATCAGGAATTGCACTGAAAACATTCCATGGAAATACTTTCTTCTGAGCTAGATTAGGGTTTAATTGCTCAGCCTTCTGGCAAAAGACATCATAATTTTAATTAAAGCATTTGCCAGAAAATTTAAATCTTTAAAATTTGTCCTTTGAAAGCAACAAACTCACTGCCATTGTTTCTTGCCTTTGTTTCTTTACAGTAAGCTGCTTTGAGTGCATGTAGAAAATATTCAGCAGCAGTGGTAGGCAAAACACAAGCTCAGCCACAGATCTGACAATGCACCTACCTGGCTCTTCTCCTTGGACCTCACCAGGCACAGACTTCATACACTTACATGATGTCCCTGCCTATCCACCAGCACACCCTGCAGAGAGGCCTCATATCATGCTTGTTAGTTTGGCTTCTCTAATGCAATTACAAGAGTGCAGTGGCACAGCTGGGTAGTTTCTGCACCAAATCAGCAATCCTGCCTGTTGTTGCTGCTACTGTTTATGTTTTCATCAGTCCCCTGACTACTCCAGAATTGCGACTGACACTTTGGCCACACAAAAGATGCACTTGGCAGCTGGGAAAACTACATTCCTACCCTAATTCCAGAAGCAGCAATATGGGCCTGGATAACGTCTGTTGCTGGCTGTTACAGCAACTGCTCTGCTACCTTAGGGGGTGTTAATACATCTCCTGTCTGTCTATACAGCATCTTCTTTTACTCACCAGCATTCAGCTGGGAGAGCTGGCAGGGGTTTTATGAAATTTGGTTTCCATAGCAGAGCTCGACTCTGCCCCAAAGTTTTGCTTCACTCTCAGTGAAGAATCCCATTCATTTTAGTGGTCTTTGGATCAAACTATTCTCTGTCAGTGACCCAAGTGACTTCATTACAATCATTTGTAATTAAGTTATTATTAGATACACGTTGGAATGACATAATCTTGGCATTTCATCTCTTGGGAGAGAAAGATGACACTTAGTCCAAAAAAAAGTAAACAAGCCAAAGCCAGCTAAAAGTAGCCTCCAGGCCTTGATCAAAATCCAAGAACTGAAAAAGCAGCTATGGTGGGGAAAAGAAACCACTGAAGAGCTAAAACCCCCCTTCTGTTTTAAGGCAATTTCACAGAAGCATGAGCTATCACTGGAAAGGAAACCTCCCAGCCCATTAAAAGTGCCTGGACACATACAGTACCAACAGCTTTGTTTTTTTAAATGTAGGAATGTTAGCATACATTATGCTTATATGCCAACTATCAACAGTGTTAGCTACATTTACAGGGAAGCATCAAGCACTATTTTGTATTAATTAGCGCTTTAATCCAGGCACTGAATTCAGTGAAACCCCCTGGAAGCAAAATACTCCTTTGTACAAGCAACTCCTGAATTCCCCATTACAAAGACTTCGGCAACAAGTTAGGCTAATGAGTATCCACATTGGAAGCCATCCATCTTCTGCCCACTCTCACTCCATTCTTAATCACCACTCATTTCAGCTATGCTAAGTAGCTGTGTTAACACCGGCATGATGGCTTATAGGAACAGGCTGGGAAGCAGACCACTAAAAGGTACCTCAATGGAAAAACAATAATAACAAAGAATTGGAGAGGCAAAACAGTTGTTTTAACCCAGATTACTTCAGTGACCCAGTCCTCGGCAACTCCAAGGGCTGGGTCTGTGCAGCAGTAAAGCTGCGCAAGAGCAGAAGTGGGTCTCATTTGCCAGGTCTTACAAAGTCTGCACTAAGAAAGCAGAGTTCAGAGGTATCCTCGAGCTGACAGTTACCCATTATCTGGCCTCAGCTTCCACATAAAACAGATCACATCTCTGCAAATGGACAGCCAGGGCCTGAAGAGGTAAACTGTCTCTAGCAGGCAGTCTGAAGCAGAGAGTAAACCCCTCCTCTTCCAAGCCCCAAGTTATTTCTCTTCTGCAATTTTCCTGCACTTCTGTTTCTGCACACCGCAAGACTTTCTAAAGATGCTACCAAACATTTTCTAACACTTCTATTTCATGCCTCCTTAGCATACCACATTAAAAAGGTTTGTTTCCTTCCCCCAGCTTTCTTTATTCCATTAACGTTCCTTTCTCTTTGCTACATCTGAATTCATGTCTTCTGAACAAACAGGATATTAACTTATTGGTATGCTGGTCTTCAGCTGAGGGTTTCAAACAGGAAGACAGAAAGGCAGTTCTTGGAGGAGATCCTTTAGTGAGAAGGTGACTTTCCAAATGAAACACTGATTCTTCCTTCCAACCCTGGATGGGGCTGCATTCTCCTCAGGCAAGGAGAATGGCTGCAGGTTAGAACCTTTTGCCCGCCTGTCAAGATGCTATGCACCCTTCTCCAGAAGACAAGCCCTCCTTCCCAAGATGTGTTTGTGTGACAGGCACTGAGAAGTTACACAGAACCTTTTGAAGCATGACAATCCTAAAGCAGCAATGACAGTGGCTGCAGAAGCCATCCACAAAAACAGGAACGCCCCCAGAACTGCTTACAACAGTCTGTTCAGTCTGGCCCACAAAAGCCCCAAGCCATAAACAGGAACTAAAGACAGCATGACAGTACAAATAACAAGAGCAACATTGTTACAGATAACACTCATGACACCATTACGACTTAACTAAAGGATGCCCGAGTATCCAGCTGAGCAAGGTACTCACTATTATAAATCAGATTTATACAAACTTACTGTCACAGACAGCAATCTGTTAGCACTCTGAAGCTGACTCACAGGACCATTTACCTAAACTTTAACTGGTTAATAAACTCTCAAAACAATGTCCATTCATTGAAAATCCTTCATCAGAGATAGTGCAAAACTTTGCCAGGTGAGCTATTTCTGTCACAGAACTCAATCAGAAATAGCTTGGGATGATTCTAGTCCAGGTGACGTTCTTGTGCACACAGACATGCACAGCACTTGGCTGAGCACATCTGGAGTCAGATCACCCTGCAAGTCCCAACTGTTTTAAAGCATGAAATGTTCTCTTGGGAAGAGTAGAGCAAGTATTTCATTATCTCAAGGATATTCTACGTGAGTTACTATTCAGCATACACCATTCTGGGACAGATGATGAGCAGCTCCCAACAACACATAAGCAACACGGCCAGTGGCTATCACCCACAGCTCTACACACAGACCCACAGTTACAGTAAAAATTCTGTTAAGGTGTAGCCTATACAAGTGGCAGGGAAGCACTTCCAGGAAGATACAACAAAACTACTATCTCTGCCTTGATAGAGATTAGAGCCACTCACATTTTGATGAGCTACTGTGTCACCTCTGCACATTATCCCACATCACCCTTCCAAAACAAAAATAGCTGACAGACATAATCTTCTTAGCAAAGGGAATTTCCCTCAGAGACAAAGGTCCTTGTCTCCAGTATTTGTTTTCATAAAGACTTGGAAGCAGAGGAAAAGGAAAGCAGAGGGAGAAAAATGTACACAAGTTTGTAAGTCTTTCTTCAAGCTTTGCTACTTCAAAACACACTGTGGAATCCTAACCAGCCTCAAAGAAACCAGCATTGAGACCCAGATCAGACAGATGAAGTACTCCAAGAGGTAGTCTTCATGGCAGTCTTGCCTTTATTAATGTGCCTCTTTTTCCTCGCACATCTCATGCCTAAGGAACAGTATAAACTTAGATCTTTCAATGCACTTTTTCTAATGCCTGTGTTCTTAAACCAACACAGCAGATACCACATTACAGTGACATATCCCACTGCCATAGAGGCAGCATCTCCAATACTAGCTGCTGTTCCCTGTTTACTTCTCAGGTCTGAGAGACCATGAGAATCTATCTTGAGGAGCTGCCCCATCTTCTCTTCCAACACAGTTATGTACCAAAGCTTTCACATTCAGCTCAGCGGCCTACAAGAGACTGTGCAGTGTTAGGTTGAAGCAGTGCCATCACACGCTTTGAGAAAGAGAAAAAAAAATACTTTAAAGCATACAGAATGATCACACATCTATCTCAAAGAAAACTTACGAACTCACAGTTGCTAAAAACCATAAATAGCATCTGTGACTTCCACTCATAACATAGCTTCTTGCAGTCATTTAAAAACATTCATGCACTGTATTTCAAAGCATTGCTTCAAAATAGTTAACTATGAGAAACACCAAGGTTTCAGTGTTTCTAAGACAGTCAGAAGTACACAGGCTTTGTATTTCTTTAGTTTCCACCAGCTGCTCCTTAGTGACTTGGGAAAGTAGGCATTTATTGCAGTAACTGGTCAGTACAGCTCCTGAATGACACACAGCTTTTTTTGTCTTGAAATTTTATTTCCTTCTCATGAAGGAACACAAGCAATTCTTACCTGTGCTAAATCATAGTCCACGCAAACTGCCTAATCTGTAGCATATGGGTATAGTTATACAAGAGGGGTTTGAAATCATTGAACTACCTCATTTTTCTTCTTACCTCATAGCAGCAATGCTTACATCAGTGCAACATTCCCAGTGCTGCCACAAAACCTGTTGCAATATCACTCGGCTACAAGCTGGAGTGTGGAAAGTGAGTGTATGGCACCCTCTAGGGAGGAGTACACGAAAGACAAATTCACCTCCACATTCGTCTTTCCTCACAGGGTAGGAGAACACAGATCAAATAACTGTTTATAAAATCTGCTCTTTACATTAGGAGGAATATGAAGAGAAAAAAATAATAAAAATCAATGGCACTATCAAAACCCTTTAAAAATTAGTCAGAAGTTCTCCACCACAGCTAGGGAGACAACCCAAAGAAGGGCTGCAGGATTAGGATCGCTGTTTCTGTCTGACCTTTCAAAACACCGCATGGTTCATACTGACTAACAAGTTACACAAAGACTTACCTTTAAAAACAAAGAAATGACCACCTGAAGGCTGCCTGTGCAGCACAGTGGTATATGTGGCACAGAAAGAGCGAGCAGGCTATGAGAACGTGTGTCTGCCCAAAGAGCAGCCTTGTGCAAACCCTGGCTGTGCTACCCATACCGCGGGGTGCTCAACAGGGGACCCAAATCCAGAAGGGCTATGCAACTGCAAACAAGGGCCTGCTGGACAAGCAGTAAGCTCATGGAGCTTATGTTGCAAAACATGCTCTTATAACTGCAGTTTCTTGACTTAATCTGCTGAAAATGGAAACCATGATGCATGGATGTGGGGAGAAATAAAGGTCTGATAACCACAGAAATGGATCCTCCATGACTAGTGTGTGCTAATGCTTTCCTCAACATCACTTTTCTTGTTCCTGTTGATGTCTAGTGAAAAGTATTATACTCAAGTGCTGTGCTCTTCATTACTACCACACTGTATGCAGCCGAAATGCAGAGGTTTTCCTCTGTTAGATCCCACAGCAGTTTATTAATGGCAACAACATATTGCAACCATTTAGCAAACAAGGAAACAGAGACAAAATGATAAAAAAGACTGAAGTAAGGACTTGCAACGGGCCAATGACAGAAGTTAACCCTAAAGGGGTTTCTCAAAATATTATCCTCATAAAAAAAGTGAAATAAATGTATAACTTGCATGCAAATAGTGGACACATTCTTATTTCCAACTCTGATGAGTGGTTTCTCATTTTAACAAGTAGTTTTCCGCAATTAAAGACTCCCTGAGATCAATGGGATTATTCTCCAGCCTTAGACTAAGCAAAATGGGAGAACGGTAGTGTATAAGCAGCGAGGAAAATCTCTTTATTTCAGCGCACTTCAGTGGCTTCTGGATCTAGCACATATTATACTAAAGAGTTGTGGTTTCCTTTAACATGTGACAGTAAAAAAAAAATATTCAGCTTCACACTAGGAAAAATTACAACTTCTAAGGCAAATGTTTGTTTGTTTTTTAAAAGAACTTTAATTGTGACATAAAACTAGAGGAGAATTAGCTGGAGCTACCCAAATTCATCCTTTCTCTGGCACAGTGTTCAATGAAAACCATATATTAAGATAAACTCCAGGAATATTTTTCACCACAATTTACAAATAAGGCTGGGCTCACACTTTTGAGGAGAAGAATTTACAAATAAGCTATAACATAAAATAACAGGAACTGCCCCACTGGTTCCCCAAAAGAACTGGTAGAAAATTATTACCCTCTTTCAGAAAGATCCACACTCAACTTGCACACAACCCCTTACACAGCATTATCAGCAGCTGGTCCTGAAGTTCCAAAAGAATTCCACTTCACCAACCCAATGGGAGAGAGTCTGAAAACCAAAATTGGCATGGAGAAAAAAAAACAAAAACCAAAATCAACCAAACACACTAGCCTGTATTTACTCCAATATGTTATTTATTGTGACAGATGTTACAGCTGTTATAGGTAACTGGTCTGTTACCTTGTCAAGGTCCACGATTTCTGTAACATGCAAAAAACTCCAAACACTTTTGTCTAGATTTTTCACAAATTAATTTTAAAGAATGAAGCACTCTCAGCTGCATGGAAAGTGACTGTTCCCACATAAGAGCAAGTTCATTTTCCGTTTGCTGCCCTGGCACCAGCCCTTCCACTTACAGAAATAGTGCAAAAAGAAATGTGCAGCTCCAGGGATCTGGGAGGCATGTCCCTCAGCCCATTCTCCCAAGTGGCACCCTGCATGATTCTAACAGAAGTCGTTGTCCACTAATGAGGTTTTAAGAAGAATGTGGGCTTGGATGAGGTGCCATTTGAACAGCAATGTTCTGTATGTTAAATGGCCTGAATATGGGTTGAATAGCACAGTAGTTTAATGAACTATCCCTTCTCCTCTAAAATGTGATCAAAACCCTACCAACCTACCAAAAACCTACTGTAGAAACTCTCACTGACAGCAACACACTCTGGACAAGAGCCACAAAAATCTGTTTCACTGACATCTCATCTCCAAGTGTGCAACCTAGTCTCTATTCTTTGTCACAATCCAAAATTAGTACTTTTCAAATACAGACTAGAAATACAAAACAAGAACAAATATAGAGAGACCAGAGTTACTTTCAAAAAGACGCCACCCAAATCTGGAGTAAAGCAGAATATTAGGACAGTGATATCTTATTAGAAAAAGCATTTTATTCCAATCCACCTCCAGCCCAAGCCAATGACATCATTCTACTTGCAACCCAGCTAAGAACAGATAACAAAAAATAGAACTGCTCCATAACCTGAATACCTCAAGCCTCTAGTTCTTTGAAAGCACGTTTCTTTTTTAGCAGACAAGAGAGCCTGCAAGGGAAGGTATCTCTTGGCTTGCTCCTATCTATTCATACACTCCTTTACTTTCCAAACAACTCATTTGAGTAGGAAAAAATGCACACTTGAGGTAGGAGTTTAAATGAGATAAATGAATTCTTCCTTTTAGTGTTTCTCATATTATTAAACAAATAAAAACATCAACTGCTTACCATCAAGAAGCAGTGGAACTGTATACTAAATGAATGGGCCAGGCTTCATACACAAATCTTAACTACTTACATGAGACACAGGCATTACCAGATAAGCTAGAGAAGCAGGATTCTATCAACTGCACACGAACACAGGGTAAAAATAGTTAGCTAGTGTGTGGTACTCTGCAGCAGTTTGCATGTCAAGGAATGGCCATAGGCAAGATGGAGAAGACACAAGATTTTTTTCTGTCCCTTCACTGGGACTCTGAAGTCCACACACACAATTTCACCAGCTCTGCAGACCTGCACTCTCAGTGTCTACCAGGGATCATAGTAACTTTTTCCCCAGCACATCACTGTGTTTTATGCAGAGACAGTTAACTTAGCATCTTCCCCTAAGTCACAGCTTTCCAGCACAGTCTCCCATTCCTTAGTATGTCAGCATTTATAACCTGGGTTACACTGGCTCAACTCCTGCCTCCCAATTTTGGTACCCTTCCTCTTTCTCCCAGACTGATAGGGCAAGAGAACTATCCAACACTTCCTGCCTCTGAGTCAAACTACGCATGTGATAGTGATCAGCAGCAAATCCCACCTGGCTCTGCACATGCTGTTCACAGGAGGCTTTAGGATTTTCAAGCCAAGAAACCCCTCTCCAGTCACCTTCACAAGAACAATGGACTGTCCCAGGGAGCCAGGAGTTTAGCTGTGTAAAGCATTCCAGGTGAATTTAATAAATTCTTAATTCAAAACATCAAATATCGTGAAGAGCTAGTACTGCAAGCTGGAAGTTCAGCAGGTGAAAATAAAAGGGGAAGAGGTGGAAGCTGTGGCCAGTGACAAAATGATCAACTACTAATACGACACTGCTGTGAGCACAATTCCATGTAGATATAAAGCAAGGTATCTCTAGCAAAGGTTGATGTCTGCTTCGCAGATACCCAGTACAGTCCACTGACACACTGGATCGAGTCCTGTGCAATATCAGCAAGACAGACTGAAGCTGGAGGACATATGAGGAAATGCTGGGAAAATTACATTTGTCCATGCTTAAGAAATGAAGGTGTATGGAAAATCTTGCCAGCCTGTACCATACCTAGCAGTAGGCTACAGAGAAGACACTCTTCTTGGAGATACACTGGCAGAGGATGAGACACAGTGAACAGAATACAATGAGGCACATTCCAATTGAATACGATACAGTAAGTTTTCACCATGAAGGGCAGTCAAATATTGGAACAAGGCACCACAGGGACTGTGGGATCTCCATCCTTGTAGAGTCTCAACACTTGACTGGACAAGGGCTTGAGCAACCTTATTTAGTTGGAATTGCTTTGAGGAGGGAGCTGGAATTGACAACCATGAGAAGTTTCGTCCAAACTAAGTTATTTCATGACTGTGTAAGAACACAGCTTGTTCAGCCGAGCAAACCAGAGCCTGAATTTGTGTCCTGTCTGGGAGAGCTGTAAACACAACTGAAGCGGAAGAGCTACTTAAGCCAAAGGCTAACACAAAGACAAGAACAAGAGGCTACAAACTGGCCATTTAGGCCATTACAAATTCACTTTGCAGAAGGCTTTGTTTCTAACCTAACAGAAATGAGCAAAAGAGGCTCCCAATCAGACTTCTTTCAACTCCAAGTCAGCTGTATAATCCCTCCTTATTATTTCAAGGCAATTTCACTTTGAGGCAGGCTCCATATGCAGAGTTCAGCCAAGAGCAAGGAAGCAAAAGGAACAACCTCATTCAATTTCCGAGCATAAGCTTCTACAGCTGCAAAATAGAAAATGAGGCACAAAATGTGGATAAAGAAAAGAAATGCAAAGTAAAATTTGTACACACAGGGACCAGCAAAAACTGTGTTGTCTCAGGTGCTAGTGTCCCATTACCTCACTCCCCCAAACAGAGCAGCTGCAGAGGTATCATTTCATCTGATAGGAAAGATCCCACAAGAAGAATATGGATTATTTCCACAGGCAGTATAATAATGTGGTTTCAGATTCTTTTTTTACCTCAGTAGTAACAAGAATCCAATGGCTGTTGTTTCCAAAATAAAGGAACCAGAAATCAGGACCCTCAGCATTTTCAGGCTAAAAATATCAAGGAAGGGTTGTTTTTTAGGGGGTTGGGTTTTTTTGTTTGGTTTTGAGGGGTTTTTTTGTTTGGTTTTTTTGGTTTGTTTTTTTTTGTTTGTTTGTTTGGTGGTGGGTTTTTTTAAAGATTGCTCAAAACAAAGCCCCAAACCTGATAGGTCCAGGGGGAGCAAACCAAGCAGCCTTTCCCTGTCTGATCATGTCATGTATAGCCTAACCATGATACTTCTGGAGCTAAAGTACATGGGATAAAACATGAATTTCTACACAGAAATCCACCTACACAGAATCCTGCTGGCATAAACCTCAGCCTCTACAAGAGAGGCCATTTCACAAAAATGGGATCTGTAGGTGTGTCATGCCAGCTACTATCTTACAACAGAAGTTATTCTCTCGATTACAATGGGGTTTTCATTAGCTCCAAAACATTTCCTTTCTTAGCAGATTCAGAACCTCAGGGGGCGCTCACATCCCCGGTCCTTTTATACTAGCTAGAAAGTCCAAGTTGCTTAACAGAGCAGGGAGACCACCCATATAATAGCATGCAAAGCCCACAAGGTCTCTCAGACCAACAGTCCTCAGTGAGATATCAAAGCCCTTTCAGAAAGGGTACGCCTGGAATGACTGATCCCCAGCTCCTATGCTACCTCTCACGTCTCATCTAAAAAAGTGCTTGAAAACCACAGGTTTGCCCTTATCACTATGGAAAAGAAAAAGCACCCCCAAAGACAAAACAACAAAACACATCCTGCACTTCATAGAAATGATCTTGGTTTTTTTTACAGCACAATAATGTGGTCACTATATCAGACTATGTAACAGCTATTTTAGCATCTAATGAGCTACATTGTGGTGTTCTGTCCCCTGGACAGCTTTTCTGTGCAACATGTGTTTTTCATTTCATGTCTCCTGTCAGGGTTTCACTCCCTTTCTTTTACATGAACTCCAGAAGAGAATAAAATCATACAAAAGCCCAAAACAACAAACCTGTGTTGCTGGTATCAATTAGCATTCGCATCCACAAGGCTCTTTATTCTACTAAGTACAAAATTAGCAAAACCAGTCCAACTATAAGTTGTTTGGTCTGTATTTGTTAAGCAGCAACGCAGACTCTAAAAACATATGTCTTCTGGTTAATATTTCGGGGAAAAAATCTTTAGAAGAATAATATTTTGATTAGTAACATGTGTGTTTTGAAAGATTAAAACTGAAGTCCAAAGGAGATTAAAATACGGGTAGAAACTATGAGCTACATACACATATGTGCAAAAAGTTTTCATTCTCACCATCTGAAATGTTTGGTTGCAAGTCATTTGGTTTTATTATTAAGGTCTTAATCATATCTGCTGTGGAGTTGTCTTATTTTTCAATTAACTGATATTGATAAAAAAATTCTTTTCTTGTAGAACCATTTCAGACTTCACTGAAAAAAACAAAAAGCTGATCTAGTATACAACAGAACTGATGTCATTCTCTATTTTACCATGACACATCTCAACTGAACTTCCAAGGGATCCTAGTAGTTTTACACAGTACCCAAACATTGACCTCTTCTTTATTTAGTCTTCCAGGACTCCTCAACGCCAGCAGGAAACACAGAACAAAGCAGCCAGACAGTGCTTTTCAAGAATTAGCAATAATTTATGCTTACAAATGTATTGATTCATTTCAGGGAAGCAGGCCATTCTCTCATTGTGCTGAACATGCAATTAGAGATTTAAATAGATGACCCACTTCCTGGACCACCCCATGTTCTTTTGCTGGCAGCTGGGCATTCAACAGGCTTAGGTTCCTAAGTAGCTCCAGCTGAAAAAGTGCAAATGCGTAAGTAAATAATTTCAATGCTACAGACTGCATGCTGGAACTGTAACCCTGAAGATTGTTTCCTTCTTGTTTTTTAAGCAAGTTGTCTATGCTGCCAAAGCTTTCATTAGAGCATGTTATATCCAAGGGAATACATGATGATATATAGATTCCCTTCAAATATACTCCCTTGCAACTTTCAACCCCATTCTCAACTTTCTCTTAAAATTTGGATGGAAATTAAGATACAGAGATAGCAACTGTTCATTTCTGCTGAAATTTACTGCAAAATATAATTACTGATCTAATTGAAGTCAGAAGTTAATGATCATTCACCACTTTGTACGTAATGTTACACTGATTTCATGGTAACACAGCCAACAGAAGAGCTCTCACCTTGCTGTCAGTTATGCTTTTGTCAAGCAGCTGAGCGAATGAGGAACAGTTACATTTAAATAAAGGCATATAAGCACAACCAAACACACACTGTCATATGCAAGGGCAGACTTGGTTACAATTACTCACGCTCATTATCAGTGTCTTACTCCTGATGAAGTAAAGCTAAATTCAACCTGACTACACTTCACAAAAGATCAGGTTGGTAATTTACTGAGGAGACCGCTGGGGCAGATTGTTGGTGGCGTATATTAGCACTGGGAAATGGAAGCCACAGCATTTCAAGTGAGACATCCAGAGAACGTGTCTCCACCCATCACAAGCTTATCAGCAGATCTTACCACCCCATGAGGCAGCACCCTTTGGCTTTCAAATCCCATGTATCTGATTCAAACAAAACCCACAAGCTTGAATGCCAGCTATAAAAGACTGTCGCACTCTGGTAGGAGGTACTACACTAAGTAGACATCCTGCTGAACCAGTGTTTACATGACTATCACCCAAGAGAAACAGACATGGTGAAAGGTTAAGGGAATTCACAGCTGTATTGGTATTGATGCCACCTGTGGGACTCTGGATAGCACTTGCTCAGAGTTTCAAGAGACTAGGGTACAATTCACCTCAAGAAAGTAATGGAGAAGATGGATACAACCAGATAAATCTACATTTGGAGTAGGAGGATATCTGGGAAGTACATCATTAGATGGCACTACAATTATCATTTGAAATAGGACTGTTAAGGAACCAAGCATCTGCCTATGACTATGACACATGACTTCTGGAAGCTCTAACCTCATACAGAGCAAACCACACCAGTATGAGACTATACTTTAAATATAAACCTAACCTGCTTTCAAACTTGATTATGCAGACAGAAATCTCAAGGCATTACACTGCAATCAAAAGAATCAATGGGAAATTATGTAATTTTTTAAACCAGAAAATGTCTGTTATTGACATTGTCTGTCCCACTGTAGCAGCAAATGTTGAAGCCCCTGACAGGTTAATATTTATGAGAAAGCTAACAGAACAGACAGCACAGGAAGTTGTGTTTCCTGCCTAACTGTCTAAAAGCAATCATACCATTAGCACTTGCATTTTGCTAGTTTTTAATACTCTTATCTTACAGACAGACATAAAAACTAAAATATCCCTTAAGCTGAGCCCCTGATAACATCAACAAAAAAGTATCATTCCTTAGCAATGGATGAATTTTATTTACTTCAGAACAAGACAATGAAGACTATTTTAACCTTGTCCCTGGTAGCTAATGACAGAAGGATCTGTTTGGCATACTGGTTCTGAAAACACTGGCAGCTCTGATACAGGCAAAAAGAATCAGACCACTGTAATTTTGCTTTATCTTTTTTCTGCAATTAAGTGAATGCTATCATAAGCTGTTTATTACTTCCATGTATTTTTCTTCAAGGAAGGAAAAGTTCTTCATAAACAAGAATTAGAGGAGAACTGTGTGCTCATGTGCTAAGCTTTTGGTACTGAAGACAACCATCTCGGTGTGGTACCCCCTGAGGCACAGTGCTGCCAGTACACGAAGTTGTTAAATCAAAACCTAGCATTTAACTGGATTTAAGTTAAAAAAACAACCAACCAAAAATCAAAGAACACATGGTAACACATACCCACCCTCACACCTGCCCCAGAGAACAGCAAAAGAAACACAAACAGGCAGATTTCCAGGCAGCTCCAGATGTCAGCAATCCAAAGGCTCACCCTCAACAGCCACAACTGAAAGACAAGGAAAAAGATTATCTTCCTGCCCTTAAATATTCCCATTTAGTACCATTTACCTACTGTAGCATTACATGAAAAAGTATCTAGTTCTACTTATTCAAGCCTCCATGAAAATAAAGAGGGAGGAAGGAGGAGGGGGAGAGAGAGAAAAAGAAAGGACGGGGAGGAGGAAACATATGAGAGGAAAGATTCAGATTTCTTTTAATTTCTTTAGTTGTAATTCCTGTAACTCTTGCACTTTAAACTATTAATAGCCGCACATACAAGAACTTCTTGCTTTTAAAAGTTCCATCCTTTTAACTGCCAGCAGTGAGTTGATACTTGTCCCTTTGCACTGCAGCTGGTTTTGGGGAGCAAAATAGTAAGGTCCACTTCACTGCTGTTCCTTGACAGCAATCTTCCTCTTATCATCGCTCTTAAAGCACATCTGCTTTCAGCTCTGCACTGGTAACACAACCAAGGCTTACCAGATGCAATGCAAATTATGCAAAATAGATTCAAGAGGTGCTGCTGGGATGATGTTAGACTCAGTTATCTCAGCTGGAGCCATGGGTGAGCTGCCACATGAAGACCTGTTGCTGCAGCATACAGGGTTTATACCTCAGTTTTTCAAGCCCCAATTACAATGAATTTGCTGACTCCCATTCTTTATCACACCAACATTTCCTCAAAATAAAGAAACTCATGTTTTCAAATCTGAATTCCTGCCAGATCCTTTAGGCTCAGGAGCTGGGCCCTTCTCAGAGACACACTGGGAAACAGCAGTAAGAAACAGAAACCCAGAAGAGTCAAGGCACCATGACCAAGCACAGCTGCCCTTATTTCTTTGTTCTAGCACATTTCAGTGTCCATTATCATGGAATTTAAATGCCAAGTATCTCTGCTTAAAAGCCCCAAACTCATGCATGCCACTCTATTCCAAGGAATCAGATGTTAGCCCTGGCAGCTACCTATTTACTTAAGTCTATTAAAAACTATGCATAAATCTATTGATACATTCACACATCAAAACATTGTGCTGTCTTCCACATTGTACTGAACAGGGAATTGCTGGGACAGAAATTCTTTACAGAAACAGACATAGCAGAGAGGTTCTTCTCTCAAGAACAGTCACCATCTATTATTTGAATTATATTTTATCTAATGAACAGTCACTCAAATAGCAGTTACCTATACAAAACCATTTGTTTAACGTAAAACTTTACATGAAAACTAGGAGAGAGGAGTATTACCAAACCCAAAGCCTTCACATTGACAGTATGGGGGTTAGAGGCAGGGCTAGACAGAACACAGGACAGCTGCTGAAGAGAAGGACTGTTTGGTGAAAAGAAGGAACAGAGAGACTATCAATTTGAAGAATTAGCAAGGAGGATTCCTGGAAGAAGTGAGTTTTAAGATGGTGTGGATGGCAAGCAAAGATAGGGTGCCTGACAGACAGCTGACACATTGTTCCCTGCACACAGAGGGGCATTAAAAGAGGCTCAGAAACAAGTGGGAGGAAGACACAAAGAATAACAAAGGCTGAGGACTGGAGGGGAGAGGTCAGCAAAGCAGGGAGTCAGTAGATATGAGAATGAAGAAATGAGAGTAATATAATGTTTAAAGTACAACATACAGGCCATACCTTGTCAATTTGAAGGGTTCTCTTTGCAAGAACTTCAAAAAGCAAGAGAGAAACCTCATCAAGGCATGTCAGTAATTGTATCCTGCTGCACTACAGTTCATATTGCTTACTGCAATGCAAGTAACTTGTAACTTCCACTTGGAATTGGTCTGCAAATGGTTACCCCCTTACCATTTCTGGAGAAAGGATACATGGAAGGCAAAAGGTATTTTATTGCCAACATCCACAACAAACTGGAACCATCATTCCTCCATGGAAAAAATCATCCCATCTTCTTCCATTTCCAAAATGAACAAACAGAAACCACTTTTATTTGGTGTTTCATGAGCTCCAATTCTTTTCCAAACTCTACAGAAGCACACGAATGCCTGGGTATGTATTTGAAATATAAAAAGAAGGAGGTTTCTCAAAGACACCTGAAGAAAAGTTATTCTCTACCTAGACTGCAATTCTTTGTGTATACTAGGGATTTCTAATATTGCAGTTAAACCACAAGTTATTATTTGACCAGAAAGAAGATAAGCTAAATTTCTGCTCAAGTATCTCTTCAATTTCCATTTGATAAGTTCTCCTAACCAACCTCCAAAACAGTTCTCATTGATTCTTGGGAAGCTATGAGGATAAATTCATGCAGCACTAAAGAGGCTAATATCATTCAATTCCACTTGATTTTCTATGACTTAGCTTCCACCAGTGTTTGCAGTTTTAGCTGTTAAATGAAATAGGGTCAGCAGAACAGAAGCACCATGCAATCACACAGCTCAAAGAGAAAAACAACTGTTACTCATGTAAAAGGCAAATGATGCTTAAAGTGAGATGTGAGCTTTGGAGCCGGCAGGTGCTTTTCAGTAACTTGCTTTCAGATGAGAGCTGTGTACAGTATTTCACTTCTGCACTGTTACTCTAATTGCTCTTTAGCCATTGCTGGAAATCCACCTGCTACACATGAATGGGAGGAAGAAAGTGTGCCTATATACTGACAGTAAAGACATGATAGCTCAGCATGTAGTTTAACATGCATTGCAAATACGTGAATACAAAAGCCACAGCCCACATGATATTCTGGAATAAATATCAAAGTCTGCTCCTTACTGCTTTTAACACTTACTCATTACTCTCTTTTTCTCTGCAAGCAGAATCAGAGGTGTGACCCAGGACTTGTTTTCCTGAGGTCTTTCCTGCCAATGCACAGTTGTTCTGTACTATGCACTCTCCTGTATTTTGTTCAGCATAGCTTGAAAGTTCAAAGTCATGAAACAGTTCCACCCTAAGGATGGCCATGTGTTGGCCCCTGAACCACCTTCAAGACTGGAGATTACTTTTGAGGCTCTTCTAACTAACAGAAAAGAGGGAAGAAAAATCCCAAAGGCAGGAAAAAAGCTGCACATATCTATCTTCAAAGAGAGACTGATATTGTTACAAATACCACAAGTTAATTTATGGCCTGTGAAATGCAACAGAGGCATTCCTAACAAAAGACATCAAGCCTGGCATGTGCCATGGTACTTGCACAGCAATGGAGAAAGTTCTTTCAGTGGACGGACTCCAAAGATTATTTATTACCTAAACCATCACAATCCAACCAACAGCTCCCAGGCCAACTTCAGACCATCGCTTTCACTCTAAGAGACTCAGCAAGCTCCAACTACTTTTTCTTGTGGCTACCCATAACATGGAAAGGAGTGCTGTATTTGCTTCCAAAGGAGAAAGAACAGGGATATGCAGGACTGGCATCCTTCTCTCCCTCAAACTACACATACATTTTATGCAGTATCAGGGCATGAGCAACCTTTTCCTTTCGCTATTCTGCTGACCTTTGGCTTGGACTCTCAACCAGGGCTGCCAAAGCTTCAACAGGGCTAAAAGGGCAGGGCGGCAGGGAGTGGACAGAGGATAAGGAAGAAGAAGCAACAGCCATCTCGCAGCAGAAGAAAAGGATGGAAAAAGTAGTTACAGAGTTAGAAGCCACTGAGGCTCTGTTACGTACCATAGCAGTCCTCTCCCTGCCTCTCATGTCCCTTCTCCCAGAATACTTGTTCTGTCATGCACTTTAGGGGTCACATCATCTGCAAACCAGAGCATCCCCATGTGCTCATTCTCCTGCCTCCCAGGTGCAGCAGCACCCAAGCACACCCACAGTGCAGAGTCAGGAGCCTGCAAGGGCCAGGATGATGACACTTGCCCTTACTCAAACACTCCACAAGGGAGTAGAAGCTACCAAATTTCTTCCCCACCCCCCTCCCTAGCAAGTACTTGCTTACAAGTATCAAAAAGCAGTGTAAATGCTCTACAAACACAATACCAAATGATGCCAATATAGATGCCAATGACAAAATAAGTCCAGTATCTCCCATAGACACTAATGCCACACAACAGACATGCATTATGCCAGTATCAAAGCTGAGAGGAAGTAAGGTTGCATTTAAAATGGAGACATGAAACTTTTTCAGAGTTTCAAACCATGCACACAGCGGAGAGGATATGTCTAAAAATTCAACATAAAATAGACATGAGAGAACAGAAAGAGGGTCTGGACACAGAGGGAATAGCAGCTGATGCACAGGAGGGTGGGGGACCAGGGCAATAAACAGGGAGGTGCAAGAAAAGCAGGGCTTGTGCCCAGAATCACAGGCACAGAGGGACAGTGGCCCATGTTAATCTCAGGTAGGTTGTACTTCAGAGCCTGCAAGTGATAAGCTTGGTACTGGTCCTGTATTTTACTAATTCTAGTCACAGAGCAAACACAGAAAATGCACCGGGGAAGAAAAATGAAAGAGGAATACTGCTATCAAGAAGAAATACAGAGAAATGGGTAAAGTTGTCACCAGAAAACTGCACCTGCAGCTCTTCAGATTCCTCTAACGCATGCAAAATACAAAACTCTGGTTTGAGTTTTAATGAATCATTTTTTGTAAGTCTGAAGAATGTGAGAGGGGAGGGCAGGGTGTGAAATCCTGTAAGGTTTGCAAATCCCTCAAAATGTCCTAGAGCCTGGAATCCCTTCCCCTGCCCCCCAAACAACACCCAAACCCACAGAAAAGTTTCTCATACTTTAGAAGTGCATTTTCTTCAAACCAGGCCACCCTTTCCCTTCAAGGAAGGAAAAAAAAAATCCACCCAAAACCAAACCCTAAACCAGTCTAGAACAAAGATCACTGAAGAACCTGCACCAAAACAGGTTCAAAAGGACAAGTATGTGCTATGAGACACCTGAGAGTCCAGAATTTCATTCCTGACTATAAATTAGAAGCATATTCCTCAAAAATCAGCTGACTTCCACCAGTCTGCTCACAGCTGCAAAAGCAGGTACACCCAGCAGAAAACAGACATGGGCAAATAATGCCTTTAAACAATGACAGCTTAAAGATTAAAATCCACTATGGTTAACCAAACCCAAAGGTAATAAAGACTTTTCCCTTTTTTCGTATGCTAAATATATCCAGCCATTCCAGTTTTAGAGAGAACATTTCTTTACTACTTTTCTTGATAAATGGTAACACTTAAAAAAGCAAGTGGTTTTTTCTCCCTCTGTCACATCCAACTCCATTGCATTCAATAAGTTTCATTATATCTACATCATTTAATTTAGGTCAATATGTCAAAGTAACCTAGAATCGTGTTTGCTTTAAGGCAATCAACATTACTCTCAAAGCTAAAAAGTCCATTTCAGACTTAGTGATAGAGTTTTCTTGTACTTTCACCAATAACAGAAGTGGAAAACTACACTCAGAATTAAGAAAATCACTACAGTATTAACAGCTTACAAAATTTCTGTACAATGCATACAATACCAACTGCACAACAGGAACAGTGGGCAGAAAATCTGGCAGTAAGCTAATTGCTAGTTAATACACAATTTAAAATGTAATACAGTCTACTTTCTTCAATTTCTGAGCTTTTTTGTGTTTGGAGTTTTTATTTGAGTCTAAAGAGATAAAACCTTGTTTCATTGAGGCAGCAGAAGACTCCTATTGGAATGAGGCACCTATTTCACTATACTCACCTGGGATCCTAATGCTGCTGTCTGCACATTATGAACCTGCACATATAACAAAGGTATCCAGTTTTCCCCATCTGACGTATTTTTATACAAGCTTAAAGAACATCTACATTACGTCATCTCAAAACATTACATTGTGTTCCAAAACATGTAGTATTTGGGTTGCAGCTGAAAAGCAACATTACAGTACTAGAGCAACGAGGCTGGATGTTAACTCCCTGAGTACAAGCTGGAGAGGAGAGGCTGGGCAGCACCATCCCTGGCACTCCAAGGGAACTCTCTCCATGTATTTGTACAAAATTTAAGATCAAAAAAAGCAACATTGACCTCTTGTCTGTGTGTATGATGGGAGGGAAAAATGGTACCAGAGATTTTAAGTAATTCACTAAAAATATATTTAAGCAATGTGTTTAGGTTGTAAGTATGTATCATTGACATGGAGGGGTAAAAATAATAGACTGCTGCACTGTGAACCCAACCTTCAAAACAAAGGGGAGGCAGGGGTAGGAATAATAAGAAGAAAATGCCTCCTGAGTTTCTCCTGCATAAGAGAATGGCTCTGGGAGGCTTCACTGACACATACCACCATTCAGCACTACTGCAGCTTGGTGCCCTCTTACTACACTGCTGCTTAGAGCCTGGTTGTGTTCTGCCCAGAAAGGGACAACGTGAGCTGAAGTCAGTTACACTAAGCAAGGACACAAAGGGCAGGCAGCTCTCAGTTTTCTTACATTTTACAGGAGAGGGAAAAATTGCCCATATCAGTAAGGATAACAGTGGGGCAGACTACGAAACAGTCTTAACAGCCAGGGAAATTGTTCTGCCATATGGGGCAGGACAGCACATGATGGGAGCAAACTCTGGAACAATCATTCTAAGGCTTTTACTATAGATTTATTGCATGATCTCAGGCAGTTAGCTTCTGGTGTTTTCTTTTTCTTACCAACAAAACCAGGGATAAAGTTTGCATTTCCCAATATAAAATACACAGTTGCTATAAAACAAACCACAAATAAAACTTCACTTCAGAAAATTATTGTTGAGTTCTGTGAAATGCAGGCAATCCTAAACTGGAACCATTACACATTCTGCGAGTAAGATTTCGTTGTTTGTGTAATAATCACATCTGTGTCACTATTTCATAGGCTTTTGACCTTGTGCTAGAAAAGTTCCAAACATGTTTTGACTTCTGGAAGTGACATATGCTCTGCAGAACTGCCTGTTACAAACCACAACAATATCAAACCTTCTCTCTGAGCAACTGTCCTCCTACAAAGCCAACAGGAGGCTTAATTTTTCATACTCTCTGTGTCTTTTCTATTGCTGTTCAATCTCTCCCTCCCCAGACCCTTCATTTAACCTTGTAAGAGAGGGAAAAAAGTTAATGCAGCTTCTATAAACTGAGAGTATTTTGAGTTACTCAAGCTGACTCACTTCCCATGAATTTAAAACAATGCGTTAGTCAAGTGACAGATAAAAACAGTAAAGACATAAAGACTTGGTATTTAAATCCGAGTGTCTCAGTGTCCCTGCCGACTCAATGACTGCCTGGGCTTGCATATTAGGACTTATTTGCACGAGTTATTCACTAACCTGACAAATCTTTTTTGCAGCTCTCTTCACTTCTTTCCTTCGTTTTACTGTCTTCTTCAGCCTCTCTTTACCCACAAAGCCTTTTCTCTCTTCCCCCATTTTCTCCAACACTTTCAACTTCTTTCTAAACCATTTTCTTCCCTTCTCCGTCTCCACCCTCTCTGAGGCTCTCGTCCCCTATCAACTTTTCCTTATTTCAGCACCAATTTAATACCCAGTGCCAGTCTCAGATGAAGTTCCCAGAATTGCTCAGAAGACTTTGGCCCTTTTGTCTGCCTGCAGAGGAGGGAGCCCAGCAGCTGGAGAATGTGCAAGCAGTGCATTCTTGCCCATGTCCTTTGCTTCATCTACCCTTACATCTGGGCTCCAGTAGCCAGCTGAGAAGCGTCAGATCATTGTCAGGGCCACACCACTGCAAGAGTCCCTGGGATACCCCAACTGAAGAACAGCTCCAAAAACACTCATCAGACACTTCAAAACAAAAATTGGCTTTGAAAGGAGTCCACCTGCAACTAGTGTGGGTCTGGTCTTTGAACAGGTAAGGGATGCTGCACAGGACATTAAATAAAGAGGAATTGTGGAATACAGACTCACCAACAAGGTTCACAGGTAAAATACAAACACAAGCAAGTTGTTAAATACTTCAACATTGTACTGCATCCATTCCCAGAAGGTTGCTAACATAAGAAATTGCCTGACAAGCTGTCCGCCCTGAGCAAACCATAACTTATCTCAAATGCAAAGGCTCACAAAAGCAGAACTACCAGCTCCAGACTGTAGATAATATTTCCTTATGCCTGTGCCATGAATGAACACGCTCGCTCTCCTCAACCGCCAAAATGGGATGAGGCTTTCACTTTATGCACGTGCTTTTAAGATTACTTCACCAGGCTATCACCTCAGCCTTAACCAAAGAAAACACAAAAGTGAAAAAGAGCCAACACATGAAGAAGTCTGCAGGGAAACAGACAAAAAGTCTAGTAGTTGCGCTGTGAAGACTGTAAATATACATGTATGTACAACCACACAGAGCCTATTTTGTACACAGCACCATGGCATATTCACTCTCATACAAATGCCTTACTTTGGCTCACCCTAGACAAACAATATACATCAGAATATCCTCAGAAAAAGGACCCTTTCGCAGTCCAGTTTCTGTCTTTGGAATAGCTCAGTTAACACTGTACCAATAGATGAAGTTTTCAGTGTTATTTCATTCACTGGCCTGATTCTCAAAATGGAAGACCAGTTCAAGCATGGCCACGTAACTAGAAAAGGCCATACAATATGATCCAACACTATAGGCGCAGTCAAAGCTCTGTTATCATTATTATTCAGGGTACCAAGGCAGTGAGTGCTCTCTGTGAGGCTGTGTATAATATACATTACTTTTCTTGAGAGACTACAACATGCTGCTGGAGTCACAAAAAACCTCCAACAGTTCATTACCTAGCCGAACTAGAAACATCAACTACAACAAGAAGATTTTATTATTTGTGAAGAAAATACCACATAAAATACGCACTGAAAACAAATGGAAACTGTTGTTTCAGGGAGGAATTACAGTAGCCCCAGGTAATATAACAAGGAGAGAAACCCATTTTGTGGGGAAAAAACCAGCCATGTAGTCCAGGTTTCCACTCAAAAGAGACAGCCAGTACAAGGACATTGGACACAACTCTCTGTGCTTGGCTGCAATGTGATGGAAAGAAAACTCTGCCAAAAAAGAGACATGTGGAGCAACAGCCCGATTCCAGACCACTATTAATTTGTTTAAGTACAGAAAGGAGATGAGGAGCAAGACCCCCCACAGCTCTTTTATAAAAACAATGTCACAATACTTTATGTAAAGGATGAGTACTTCAGCAAGCAGTACTTAGCCAAATTAATTGAGATCTGGAAATAATAGCATCACATGAAGCGTAGAACTAAGCAGCTAGCAAGCCCATTTCTAGGAACATTGCCCCATCCCTATTTTAAAATCGCCCAGTGAAGCACTGCTGCAGCTACAGACACAAACAAAGCAACATATTAATTTCCCTTTCTTGTGCACAGACTGCTCATACAGCAACTTTCAAAAAAGCCTTTTCTATTACAATAGACAAAGAATTTTGCAACAAAGTTTCAAAATACAATAAATTATTTACCTTCTAGATGAGGCTGATCTAGTCCACTGACTAGGTTCGTGAATTGCCTTTTCTACATAAAGGCTTAACTAGGCACTTATGGAAACAACCTGAAGTACTGCCACACACTATTAACTGATAGCGCCACTCTCTCCACCTGCTGAAGTGTTGGGTAATTAACGTAGAATGTGATACTTGTGCCAAAACACTGCAGCTACTACTCCCTACCAACAAGATACATATATTCTACCCTCAACCTCTGTTTCTACTTTCTGTCTTTCAGGGTCCTACAGAAATTCCTCTGTTAAATAATACAACACCAAATGATAAATATCCTTACTTCTGCCACCCTTTTCTGTTGATTACACTGACACTTTTTCTTTCTACAAACAGATTTCTGTGCTGAATACTAGCAGCTGTATTTCCCATATTAAATGAATAAACATGAGCAAAAGGAAAGGTAAAGCATACTAAAGAAAAAGCAATATATCTGAAGACAGTGAAGACCTAAAAGACACAACATTCCACATCACTGGAACACAGTTATGTTGCCTAGGCATTTGATCCCTAGGCTCTTGCCAAATTGCTACAACACTAACAACCCTTGCTGCAGGTGCTGTTACAAATACTGCTAGGAGAGGCCCAACTGCAATTCAATACAGGACATAAACAAAGCAGTACCAGAAGGCTTCATTCTTTACACCTTTAACTTAATCCTTCACACTTTCCACCTCTGCACTTAATGTTTTACACTTTTTATTTCTGCACCTCCCTACTCAGTAGGAGCCAGATATTTGCAGACTCAGGACAGCAGCTGTGATGACTTTCAGGACACTCCAACACAAGTCAGGTTTAGTATAACTGGAACATAAGGCGCTGATAACATCCACAGCAAGATGCGATAAGAACCAATGCACATCACTGAATACACAGTGACTACACCAGATTTTTCTCTTCTGTAAGAAAATTCAATTCTGGTACAACACAGAGCAAATTCAGACAGAAGTTTAATGTCCTGCAGGACTCTTCCACAATAGTGCCCAAACAGCTTTACCACAGCGGTGTGCCACGCCAGCATCCCCCACGTGCAAGACATACAGGCCAGGGGAACTTCCCTGGAAAATATACCTCAACAGACCTGCTGGCCCTGGCACTCAGCATTATGGATCCAGAGGCAACGATCGCTGCCCAACACACAACATCACAGCTTCACTGGCAACCCCAAATCTGGCTACAGGCAACCAGCAACCCTGGTTACAGCTGCCAAGGGATCTTCTGCCTGTTAGCCAAGATGCAATGGTTAAGCCTGCTTACTCCTACTTGATGTAGCTAGAAAAATAGCAGCTTTTTACTCCAGCATGAGTTGTCAGCATAAGGTGTTTTATAAAATTTGCCTTTCACAGGCAACATTACTGGCAGCCCAAAAAAGTATGGTAACTTCATTAAGTTTCCCAGAGCCATACGTATTCAACACAGCAAGCAACCCAGACTTCAGAACCATTGTGGCTGCTGGTGAATAAAATGCAACATCTGGAAGTCCCTAAATGCTCCCACTGAGCAATATAACTGAAACCAGAATTTGGCCTGGTGTCTTCAAATCTTAGCTTCAGTGTCTTTCAAAGACCATCTTTGCAATTCAAATGACATTTCCTCACCTATCAAATCAAAAGCCCTGATGAAATCCAGTACCAGTACGTTTCATCAGACAACAGGAAGTCAGAGTCACAGAAGCGGTAGATGTTTTTTGCCACCCCACAACTGAAGTCTTTATGTTTTAAAGATAGAATGAATAAAATATAATTCAAATGCATTAGCAGTTAATGAAACACCATATTCTTTAGTCAGCAGTATCAGATCTGTTAGCAACACCTTAAAAACCCCACACTTCTCAAGGGAACAACACCATCACATTCAGAGCTGCTTCATCAATCTCATTCTCTGGGGTTTTTTGAATTCTTGCAGCAGAGACACAGCAGAATAAAATATACTTCTCATAGAACTTCACTTATAACACGTTAAGATGCAATGAGACAATACAATACTCTAGCTGGTCTACGGACTTAAATATACTCTCCTAGGGGACAAATATTCAACACAGCATTTGGGCAGAGCCCAAACCAACCATCAGTTCCTAGAACGTTCCCACCAAAACTTTTATCAGTGTAATGTATCCTGCATGATAACAGGGCAAATTCTGCTCTCTACATGCCCAGAGGGCAGGACCATGCATGTCTGCCAGCGGTACAGTTGTAGAGACACTTGAGGATTTGACACAGGCTGATAGCACATACAACCTCTGAGGGAGGTCAGGAGAAACAGTAAGTTCCTACCAAGCTTTCACATGTCAGAAGCCTGGAAATATTTGATTAAGTCCTTCAAATCTGACTGCGAATGCACTGCAAATCTAGTGAGGTAAAGCAAAGGACTTGCATTTGGTGCACAGACAGCTCAGAAGCCTGAACTGGCTGCTGCCTCTGAGCAGGGCAGCTGTTTTAGCACTGCCCTCCATTTCAAGTGGGCAAGGTCCCTCATAAGACGGAAATGGGCCACTAACTCCATGGGAACGTAGCTGCAGAATTATTTCCCGTTTTGTGCAGACAGAGGGAATCCATTGCATTGAGCCACTGGCACGGGGTAAGCTTTGATGGGTGATGACATTTCACTCAAAACCTCTTTCAGCTTTTTAGTCTACTTCATGAGCTGCGCTGTCTGAAAATCAAGAGAAGGAAAATATTTCTCTGAATTGCATGATTCACAGAAATGGTATGCTTAATCATCTAAGGAGGAGTCATTTATGTCTCATAACACATAGCTTTAAATTCAAAGTGATCTTAATATGAAGATGGCTAATAAATGACTCATAAATGGCTAGTGATTCAAAAAGCCTAGTGGACATTTCTCTGTGAACCCTAACAGTTTGCCATCTGTGTCTATCAGCTAAAGTCTTAGATACAGCCACATAAAGGGAAAATACTGATAAAGTAGTGTGGTAACAGCTTACAGCCCTTTTATGCTATTCCACTGATGGACAGATGTGGGGACTGAAGCCTCATGCAATGCATTTTAGAAGCGAATGCTGCCAGGAAAACCAGGGTCGATGTTTCCACGGCACATCAGGCCTCCTCCCATGGGGTTTCCAGTGGAAATCACCAAGAGGACACACTCAGCTCGGTAGTTAGGGTTATACGAGAGCATATAGCTGATAAAGTACCTAAAAATCACGTGGCTGACAACTACTCGGAGACCTGGACAGCTCGGCTCCCGTTACCCCGAGCACACCAGGCTCATTCTACCACTGACAACGCGCTCTTCGTGTTTTCACCCCATCTGCCCGTGGAAAACTCATTCAAAAGAAAAGAGAAAGGGCAAAAAGCGGGAAAGAAAGACAGCCAGAACGCTTCCGAGAAGAGGGACATCAGCAGCCGTCGCTAGCACTGACACGGGGGAGGCGCGGAAAGGAGGCGCGGCGGCACCGGCAGCGAGCGACGAGGCGCCCGAGACGGGGAACCCATTGCTGCGCCCTCCGCTTCGGTCCCCGCGGAGCTGCCCGCCGCGCAGCGCCCCTCCCGGCTCCCCGGCGCGCTTCGCACCTGGGCCGGTGCCCGCTCCCGATTCCCCGCTGCAGCCGCCCCACTCCGGCCGGCTCTGCCCCGCCCGCCGCACTCACCCGCTGCTGGAGCCGCCCGCTGGCTGCCGCGGCCGCCGCGTTATGCCGCAGCTCCGCAGCCTGCCCCGGCCGCAGCAGGCTCCGCGTGAAGCGCCGCGTCCGCTCGCCGGCCATGGGAGCCGGCAGCCCCGCGCTCCGGCCGCCGCTCCCCGCCCGGGCCGAAGCGCCGTCAGGAAGCGGAACTGGGGGTTTCCCTCCTTCTCCCCCCGAGAAGGAGGGGTGTGCGTGGCGGGGGCCGGCCCCCGCCGGCAAATGGGCAGCCCCTCCCCGGGGGAGCGTAGCGCCCTCGCCACCTTCGCTGGCCATGTGCGGCGCGGCCGCGCTTCGGACCCAGGATGGCCCCGCGGGACGTCCCGCTCCCGCCCTAGCGGCTCCGAGGCGGCTGCGCGCCGTGGAGGGCCCCCGGAGGAGGATGGGGGCCGGGGTGCTGGAAGAAGCCCGAGCCGGGCCCCCCTCTGCGTATGTGCAGTCGCCAAAGGATGCTCTGTCAGGATGGCGGCTGGGTTTGGTTCGAGAAGAACCAGGATTCTTGGTATTAATCAGTCGCCAGGGCGGACACATCGGTTCACCAACCGAACCCAGAGCCCAGCCAGCAGGTTTCATGTGAAATCAACTCTACGGTCAGCCACGCCATCCTCAAAGCTGGTGGGAAGCATTTGCCAAGTAGCAAGGGCTGCTGCGGCCCGTGTACTGAGTGAGGCTGGATGTCATCCAGTCCTTCTGCCAGTTGGCTTGGCATCCCTGTTCCTACACTATGGAAAACTCTGACGATACACAATTGAGTTTAGCCACTTAAGCCCACAAAAGTCACACAACATTCACAGCTCTCCCCCCTAGCAGAATGAACATACCTTCTCTTAGTGGGAATATGGCTTTATGCCTTAACGCCAAGCTGCAATGGGGAGAATACAGTATTGCTGAGAGCTGTGTCTGAACTTCTTTGTGCATGAATATTCACATTCTCCTCTACGTTGCAAAATTTTCATCATTTACTGGTAGGTGTGGGAAAGGAGGCAACTATGAGTGATCACACATTTGAGTGCATGGCAATCCCTGTAAAAGGCTTAAAATAAGACCCGAGGAACTTCAGGTGTAATCCCTGACAATGCAATGGCGCTGCACAAGTGGGAGGGTAACACTTCAAGCTACAAAGGTGCTGAGGCTCAGAAGCCAACAGAGTCAGGTAACATTTAGTTTGACTGCTGTATTAGGGACTTAAATGTTGCAAGAACTCCTGGCTTGCATCTGCACTGGAGAGCACGCTGTCTGCTTGGAGGCAGTTGGCTGTAAGTCATGGTAGGCACCAGTGTGCTATGAATTCACTTCAGCTTCTGCATAGCTCCCAGTTCTCTACTCCAAGACGACTAAAGATACCAAAGGCAGCAATGAGCAGGGCATCACAGCCCAGAGTTTAAATATTCCTCTGCAAGGGAAACATTTCCCAGTAAGGTGAATTATCTGAAGTGCACTAAGTGCTCCAGAGCTGGTTTAAGACAATTACAAATACTAGTCTAGATAGTTCTAACATTCATCAGTTGTTATCCTGTAATATCTTGGGGATGATACATGTTTGGAGCTAAAGCGCAATAAAATAGTACTACTGGATTAGAAAAGTTTTCTTGCTCTTGAGAAATTTGACACACAAAGACTAAATAGCCTCAGTGACTCTAGGGAAACATTCTGCTGCAACGCACATGTAATTTATGATAAATCTGACTGCAATTTGTTGCAGACAGCAAAGTACACACACCCATCCAGTATGTGCATGTACATTCTGGAAAATTACTTTAAGAGAATAACCACCATAATCCTGGTCAGAAACCTGCAGCCATCCCTGGCTTTGGGCATGGTACTGTTTCTACTCAGTGTGGTCAGTCATGTGTTCAGGCAACAGCAGCCTGTGTTCCACATTTCTTCTCACTTCACAGCTATACACGAGCAACCTAGGGATTGAGCAAATACACAGATACTTGTCAGTGAGCAGTTGGCTGCTTAAATCCATTAAAAGACATCAAGAAATAAAAGAGCCAGCTGTTTCTGCACCACAAACATTTTCAAGCCTGAAGGAATGCAAGAACTATCCACAAATACCAAAACAATGAGCAAAAAAAGGCAGTTGGATTAAATCTAACACATTTTTTATTATTACCCCCTTAATAAGCATTCAGTGATAGTCAGGTCAGGGAGCTTTGTCAATAAGGAGCTGAGTCTGCTGCCTTTGAAATTGTCATGCATAGTGCAAAGCACAAGTGTGCAGGATTTTGCAGTTCATATAGTTGTTTACCAAATAATTATGGTATGGTATAATGCAAAATTAATTCTTTTGGTTTGTCTTAAGAGTTACTCAGGAGTGTGAATGTTCTAACATTTTACCTAAGTTTTCTTTGCCCCTGAAAACCTCACTAATTTGATTAGTGAAAAAGTTGGTTTTCCTGTATCCCTGAAGGAGATAATAATACAAATTTCAACACAAACATTTTTCTTCACTGACATAATGCCTGCCCCCTGCCTCTTCTGTCACTGTTCACAACCTTAGTTCTGTGCCATTATCAGCAGACACTATCTGCAAAGTGAAAACTGCTGTGGTTTGTTATTATTGGGGCTTCAAAAAAAAGCATAATGTATCTCATTGTCTCTTGGGCTTTGAACTTCTTCCTGTGTGCAATGAAATTAATTCTCTGGCCCACATGGCCTTCCACAGCTTCTAGCACAACTTAAAAGTTGTCACTAACTGCTGATGCAGCCACTTGCAAAACATAGAATTTAGCCACCTCTGTCACCATTGATAGCACAAGAATGTTCACTCTTCTAACATGATTTTAAATGTGCCTTTTAAATTGGTCCAGTAATTCAGAAACTTGTAAGACCCCACTTTTCACTTCCTAACTAGGTCCCACTTCATCTCATTTATTACAAATGATAGCACTGCACAATCTTTAATGATTCCACTACCTGCAGAATATGGCACATACCCAGCTTGCAGGCATCTACCCTTTATAGGATGATTATGACTGCTTTTGAGTGCAGTTCCATCTACCGAAGCGGTAGGCACCCTCACAAGACTGAGGAGTGCTTTCTCCCTCTGCAGCTGCTACCTGCACTGCATCTGAGCTACTTCTCCAAGACTTGACTTCCCTTGGCACTTAGCATTTCTATTAACCTTTGACAGTGGGTGAACTTACCAAATTCAAGGTGATACATCTATTTCAAGTTTTAATGCAGAGCCAATTGTGCAATTACACAAAATAATAATAGAAGGAAATGACAACATGCAAACACAAAATATTCCCTTCAACACTCAAACTAAAAAACTACAATGCAATACTCTTGCAAATGCCTCTAATTCTACATTTACAGGTCCATTTTACTGCAAACTTTAGACTCTGTAAAACAGGTTTTTAGCTTGAAGGATATTAAAAGAAGTAAGTTTCCAGCCCTTCAGCTAGACCTTTAATGGACAAGGTGGGGTATAGCTGCTTGCGTAGAAGCATCATTAGTTCCAGCAGGGCTATGTGAGCAAGGCAGTTAAGAGGGTGATGGGGTGGCTCTAAATATTTCAAGATTCCTGATATAGACTATGTATGGTTTCTATAGGAATTTAACTATTTGTGCTGGATTAGTAAGGATGTAGGCTTATTATTGAAGAGCTTCAACTGACTGATTTGAGTAGAACTACTAATACTAATCAATTAACATATGTATGTCTGTAAAGAATCAAGATCAAGTCAGTAATTACGTGTAAAACTCAGACACCAGGCAAACGCAACCTTTTTATAAAGATTCATAACTAGAAATCACGCTGCTTACGATAGGCCTTATATTTGTTTTACAGGGTCATCGAGGTCAGAATATTTTTCCTTAATTATGGAATGAATACCAGATCTGACTTAATGTTTGGTTACATTGCTGGGTCAAAATTCTTGTTCTTTTAGAGTGTTAGGCGAATGAAGTTGAGAAGAACACTGCAGGAAAAAATTGGCTATACTGAAAGGAGACATAGTATTCAGGTACACAGTTTCAATGAGAACACATTCAATGGTATTTCTGACAAGGGCATGTAAACAAATAAGTGGCCAGAAAAATGAGTATATCATGTAGATAGATTTAGGTTTTCTTCAGTTTACAAGTGCCTTATAGGACAAGTGGAACTACTATTTTAAAAGATAAAAATTACTATAAAGGATAACCAAAGAAAGCAAAAAAATAAAAGGAAAAATTATTTTTATTCACAATTATACTTAGCATAAGAGATGCAAAATATGAGGTTGCCTTGCAGTATTTAATGACAGAGGGCTCATTCAGCTGTATGGCCTCCAACTTCCCTCTACAGAAGCTATAATGTTAGCGCTGCATCTATTGAAGATTTAATATTAATGACAGGTTTTTATGCAACAGCATTTGCATGGTCTTAAACTTGTATAATGTTAAATGTAAAGAAGGCACTACCTAATGATTAAGACAATAGTATGGACACTTGGGTTGATTCCTGTTCCGCAGAACATACCTTACTCTGTCTGACTTCCCTCTGAAAGATGGGAAAAATAGCACTTTGCTTTCCCACCATGGATGCAGTTTAAAGGTGTTCAAATGTTTAGTTCACAAGGCCAAAATGAGTAAGAAGGCTAGATATGGCTGTAAGTAAATACTTTCAAGAACAAAAGGAATTAACACTAATTTAATGGTAATAATTTTAAACTGCTTATCAGTCTCATTCAGATCTGGAGTTCCACTTACAAGTTTTCATCTAAATTCTTTATTCTATTTTCTGGCCAGCTGTGTAAGTGCAAGATCAACACTGTTTATGAGACATTCAGACACTACATTAAGAACACCATTATAAATAACTAGCTAGTACATTTAAAAAGCGCTTTCCAATTCAGCTGTGCTAAAATAAACCCCAGAATTTGCAACACCTGTATTAGCCTCTAAAGAGAAGATTCACACATATGTTTATGCACCTTTATGGAGCAGAAGCATTACTCAAGTGATTCACAAGACAGCCATCTTATCCTGTAAGCGCTCTGGCACCCACGGACTACAGGCATCTTTAAATGCCGTTCTTAAATATGCAGAAAATAAGAAGTTTGATGTTTATACATAACCTGTATGCATACATACATCACTGCATGGCCTTTCTAAGAATCATTCTTCACATGTCCTATCTCGGCGGTGTCATTAGGTCAATTTTAGAAATTCTGTTAAATTCTAACATAGAGGCTGCAAGGAAAATCACGTCAAATGAATTTCAAGTTTACCTTAATCAGTGGGTGACTGATGTGCTCTCAATTTCAAGACATTCTTCCATTATCAATTACATTAACTCTACACTGCTAAGAGACTCCATTTGGTAGGGCAGACATGATTTCGTTCATGATTTAACTGCAACACCAAGCCACTTGTAAATAGACTGAGGTCAGCCATCATAAGGACATATGCATGTCATGTTTTGCATTGGTGAAATTGCATATAATCACACAAATACAACTATAGGCCAAGCAGGCTCTGCCTTTTAAAGAGGAAACAGTACCTGTTGCACGTAGCACTTGACAAGCACGCATCATTATAGCTATCTCTCTAGTTTGAAAAACAGGCAGAAAAGTTAAATATAAAATAAGAAAAGCTTCAGGTAATTCCACGTGGTCACAGTCTTCATTTAGGAATATTCAAAGCATCTTGAAATTTCTAGTAAGAGCTCCACCTGCACATTTTTCACTGTAGTTACAGATGGTAAAAGCAAGATTGTCTTCACGCTATTAATTCTCACTTTCATGTCCTGTACCTCCACAGCACATATTCTTCTTTACCAGTAAGCATATTTTACCATTTGTGGAAGTCAACCAGGTCAAGATCCTGACCTTTCCATTTTTAAATGCTGTTTTTCCATGATACTCTATACAAAGTGTACTTGGCATTCAAAATTGCATTCCAGGAGACTTCTTTTTCTCTTCTAAACACGCAGTCTGCTTGATTTTTCTACTGCCTGAAACGATCAGTAGGATAGGTCTTATGACCTCTAAATTTTATTTTAAAATGTGTTTAGCCTGCTACCTTACAGGTACACATTCCCAATGGAAATGAACTGTGGTGAGTGCTGAACACAACCATAATTGAATGGATAATCTTCCTAGGTGAGAGCTAGATGATTTGCCATGTTTTCCTTTTTACAAACATATATTGCACAAATCTCTCTTCCTTGATGAAAATGCAGAGCACATAGACTAGAAGGTCCATAGTATAAAAATAAATAGCAAAACCAGCCAACCTCTCTTTACCTCTGCCAAACCTCTTGGACACTGCACATAAACAAATGTAGTCAACTCCTTTGAAAAGGGAGGCAATCATAACCAAAGCACAAAACAGACAAAACAAGTAAGGCAGAAAGGTCAGTATATAGTTCAGCAGAGTATAGGTCCAATTCAAAGCAGTAGGAAGTAAACCCTGAACCTACCATTGCCCACTTCATGTGGTGGTTAGTTGGGGCGCAGAAAGATGCCTATAGCAAGGCACTCCTGCCAGGGCCAGGAGCAGCAGTGGGGAACAGCTACCCTGCAGACTTCAAATTCTGCCTGGCAGAACATGAGTGAAAAGGATGAATCTATGGGACACAAATCAGTATTTTCTTTAGGAGAGAAAAGAATTTTGGTTTGTTTTTTTTTTTTCCATTTCAGCAAATGCAAACCTACCTGCTGGAGTTTGCAGTCAGAGTACTGCACTAGAGGAGGAGGTTGAACAGGGAATGCATCCCACCAGCTTGTGCATCCCTAACTACAGCCAGGACTGCAGCCTCTCCCCTTACTTTGCCTTCCTCTCACTGTCTTCCACTGGTAAATTCTGCCAACACAGATAAAGGAATTGACCTCAAATGTCACAAGAAAAGCAGAGGCCTTTCCTCTGCTCCATGACTGCTATTCTATCACCATGCTAGAAAGGCAACTAGGATTCACCGCACCAGCTCAAGCTCTCCTGACTGCTGGGCTGTGTGACAGCAGGCATCTCTGTCCCTCTGCACAGCCTAGGCTCAACCACGAACACACACCCCCCAGCTCTTACAGCTTGCTCCTCAAAGTGGAAACATGGCCACATGTTGTGGTTTTGAGGTTCTCTATTTCTCCTCCTGCCTCTCACAGAGTGTTTAAAATCACTTTTGGTTTCGCTACATGCACAAACACCAGCTGTAAGACCAAATCTCCCCACAAACTTTACCACCAGAACGCAGAAAGATTTAAGGTGCCTCCCACATTTCCCCAGGATACTTGTCTGGACACGGCAAAACCACCATTGCCAGAGATGATTTATTTGTGGAAAACACTCAGAGCAGTTTTGCAGAGAAAACTGATATAATCTGGTACATCCAGAAACATGTATTTCCAAAGTAGAAGACTCTTGGTTCCATACTCACCTCTGAGTCAAAGTGAATGAAACTATCCCATATACGTCAAAAAAACCCTCGTAAACAGGCATCCTGAAATTTACTTCCTAGAGGTTTATTTTGCCAAAGGCTGCTCTTTGTTCTCTCCTGACAGGGGAGTTTGTGGAATAAAAAGGAAAATAATCAAATTATCTTCCCTGTCTCCCTCCTATCCAGTCACAAACAGGTCAAAATAAAAAAACCCAACATCTTAACAACTCTTGAGGATGCACTGGCAGGAGAAAGATGGGAAAAGTCCACATTGAGGCATAAACTCTTTGCCTAACATCAGATTATAACTGATTTATGTAAGCAAAAATCTGGAATTTAATCTAATTTCTGTGAGCTGAGAAGCTGTCTCTGTGTCCAATCTGCTTTCATCATATAAATATTTAAAATCTGCATGCCTTTGAGCAATCACTTGCTATTTGCAAACAGCAACTCAAGAATGGCAATGGGCTTACTGTTAAATTTAGATACATAAAAATTTAAAATTACTGATTGTATTTTAAACAAAAATCCTTTCCACCTCTCCAGCAACAGGGTCAACTTGAGGTCAAGCTCAGATTGTAGCTCACAGGATGTAAATGAAAGTAGCAACGGTGTAAACATATTACACATTGGAGAATCAAATGTCTTCTTTCTGATGGATTTCTTGAATCTTTAGGGGCATATGATAATATCTATAAATAGAAGTACTAATACAGTAACAGAGTACAGAAATACTAGCAATATTAGGAAGTGATTTGTTTTAAAATGAGAGCACAGATGGGCATGATACCTGTGTAACTTCTTACAGAGACAGCTACCAAAGGACACTGAAAATCCAAACAGGAACTTTTGCCAGCATCAGTCAACATAAAATAATCCTGTCCCATTAGCTGTAACAATGGCAGGTGCCAGCGTCTCGCTCCTTTTTCTGTACTCATAAATAAAAAACATTCAACAAGATGGATTAAGAAGTACTCTGCTTTGGGCATCTATACACTTAATGTAACTAGAGAAGGGTGTTAAAAAACTGTCTTGCAACTGTAGCCTGAAGCTGTTATCAGATTCTTGATTCTAGTAGATAGTAATGATACATCGCACTATTGACAGTGATCAAATCTCATTAATGTTAAAGGGACTAACACCACTAATTTCACTGGGCTTTGGCATTCTCCCCCAGATAAGCAAAAAGATTCCAACTTACAACTGAAGTACATTTTTTTATGTGAGGGACAAACTCTCTCCTGGTATTTACACATGTATTTTAATTCATCTTCCACAGAAGTTAAATCAATGCGGGAGGGGGAAAAGATGCAGCCATAACATTTAAGAGAAGATTTTTACAATAATTACCACTTCTTTTTATCTATACGCTACCTTTTACTTTAACACCTGTGCAGCAAAACACAGAACCCCTCATTTCCCCATGTGCAGGAAACAAAGTTTAAAAGACGGCCTTCATTATTACCTCCTACAGTAAAAACAGTCATGTAGAATGTTCTTGGTCCAACTTTTGTCCTCAGCACATGTTATAACAAGCTACCTGGGTTTTCATTTACTTACTGCAACATTTATGTCAACTGTGACAGATATTCCCAGCAGGTGAAATCACTGTGGCATCCGGGTCTAAATGAGGTTCCACTACAGGCTCACTGTCTCACAGCACTTTGTAAGGCAACAACCATAGAATAGGGTTGGAAAGGACCTTAAGATCATCTAGCTCCAACCCCCCCTGCCATGGGCAGGGAACTGGGAATAACTCATGGGCGAATCAGAGAGCAAAGAATAGAAACAGGATGCTTCCCTCCTACCCACACCCAGAGCCCTGATGGGACTAGGACACTGAAAATGCTTTGGCACTGCAAGCTGCAGGTGGAGTTCACAGAAGTGTAAAAATCAGATCTAGATGCTCAGGTGGTGTTATTTTCATAACAATTGTTCCTAAAAGATTACTACATTTGGAAAGCAGAAAAAAGATGCAACTTTCAACATGTAACATTTAAAAACCACTAAAAATATCAGAAAACACAAGTATTACAGGACCCATTAGTGTAGTGCCTGGGATGGTAAGCTGCCCAGGTGGCTTTGGCTGTGCCTCTGGGACCACCATAATTAGACTGCTCCTCTGTTTTCTGAGCTGCTTGTCCTTCCTTAAGGCCATTTTTTCAGCTTTTCTTTGGAATAAGACATTTTCTCCTTATGCAGCTGTAGGATGACCCAGCTCTGCAACACTTAATAGCTCCTTTGAGAGATAAAAACAAAAGCATCAGGGGCTAGACATCAAGATTACTTTTATGACTAGAATATAATTATTTATCATTAATGGCACATTAATAATTACAGTTATCTGAATTCTCAGTTTAATACACAGAGTCTCTGACTGTGTTCTTAAATGCTGTTTTCACATGGACCCCAACAGCTTAAAACTTCTAGCCCCAGTTTCTGATCACATTACATTTACACAGAAGTGGAATAATGCATGCAAATCAGGCATAACACATACCATAAAGAAAATGGGGATATTGCCAGTCTCTCTCTTCTTTCTAGGCTCACACTGCAAAGTCCCTCTTGAAAGTTCTATCCCTTCCCAGATTTCACTCGAGGTGGTGACACGAGTTTTTGCCAGCTGATTAGTTGCAGGTGGGAGATAAGCTCTGCCCCTGTAAATGGTTTCCCACTTATAGTGCTAAGTTACAATTAGATGATTAAACCAGAAAGATTATTAATAACCCATTAATACTGAAATTGCAACTCACTTGTCATTATTTATTCCATTCTATGTTCTCTCTTTCTCCCTCAATGTGCCTCAGATTAGCTGAAGCAGTCTTTATGTTGGAAAGACACTATTGTTACAGGAGCTGTAAAAGTTTATCTAGTTTACCTTCCTTTTCAGAGGTAGGGGTAAAGGATATCTCCAAGGCTTGGTATTGTGTCCCTTCCCTCCACATACAGTCTTGCCTTTTTTTCTTCCTGGAGCAAGCTTTCTTGTTTTTTCTTATCAGTAAGAGATGTGCCTTTACAGTAACATCATCTTCTTGGTGCTCCTATCTGGATACCAGACACTCCTGCATATTTCTGCTGCTTGGCTTGTTACTCTCCCATTTCATACCCATGCATCCAATTTCTCTGAAATGCAATGCTTTGGACCTGGACTAAATGTCACGCAATGAGTTTCAGACCATTTCTTTAATTTCTTATTGTTATCTTCTGCATCAAAGCACTTGCAACCCTTCCCTGCAAAGCATCATCTACAAATGTTAATAGATAACCTTTGTTCTTTCCTTATGTCACTAAGGAAAATACTGCTTACAGTTAGTCTGAGGACAGCTCTCTTGAAATTTCCTCCTGTTTTAGCAAACCAACTGATACCTAACCTTTGACAGTTTTCAACTGGTTGTGTACTCAGCTAATGATGATTTCATCTATACAGTGCTGCCTTAGTCCATTTATGAGAATGTCATGTGGGAACGTGTTATGACCCATGTCAGATATAGCACAACCCTGCTCTAGAAGGCCAGATGGTCTATCAAAGTAGAAAATTTCTCTGTCTGAATGCAAATGTTTTGACAAGTTGATTGATTAGGCAATCTGGGCTACACAGTGCACAGGGAAGAAACAAGATGCAAACCCCCCCCCCAGATCTATATGCTTCTCTTCTTCTGAGTAATTGCCAGTATCTCTAGTTCTTCATATCCTCTCTGTCTCAATCCTTATTTGATTGCTCCACACACCCAAAAGGCAATAGTATTCCAGATTTCTACTGCAGCAGAGAAATAGAGACTTGAGGTCATACACTCCAGCCTTTCCCACGTCCTATGCCAGCCTTACCGCCCATTCACAAGTGCATCTTCAGAACCCTCTGCTTTGAAGTGACAGACACATAGTCATATAGTAATAAGGGACTAAAGAATCAGGAAAAGTGGAAAGGTGCTGCAGATTGGCTATGATGTTTTGGTGCATTACAGAAACTCTAGTTTCTAGGCTGAGGACCTCAATCTTGCAGCCAGAGATTAAGGCCTGGGAGAAAGGGATGCAGAGGAGCTCACCTGATCTGAGAATTCCAGCATTTCAGATGAGTACCCCAAATACTGAGCTGTTGGATGATGCATGCATGCATGCTATTTTCATTCACTGCTGAGGGATGTTCTCCACAACAACCCTGCCTCAATCTGTTAGGCAGACTCTGAAAGTATCAGACTATGCTCTGCAAAGAGGTGAAAAAGTCAGTAGGGTTCAGACTGTGAATCCTGATAGGCTTTAAGCATTACTTTTGTGCACTGGTACTTAATACCACCTAGAATGAGATACTCTGCGGCATCTCAAGAAGCCAAAATGTGATGCCTTAGGGCACTGTATAAGTTTAGACAGCGTCGGGAGACTAGCACAGTCAAAGTCTTCTGAATTTTAATTTTGTAGGGGAGTAGCAGCCAGGTACATCAACTTTAAATGGTGTTAAATCCCAGAGTTGATCAGTGAGGTTTTTATGCTGTGCCGCCTTTGTCTCATTTGGCGGGGGCACATAGTGGCTTTTGGTAGATAATTCAATAAATCAGCAATTTGAAACAGAGTGAGGAATTTCAAGTAACAATAAAAGCCAGTCAGATCTATATCCTTCCCAACACAATGTAGGGTAAAGGTTCAGAGTGGAAGCAGAGGCCTGGAGAGGGTAAGTGAGTTAGGCACAAATCTGAAGTAGTAAAATGGGCAGAAGCATCTGATCAGTGACGTACCTATCCAAAGAACCTAATGAAGGAGATACAGCAATAGACAAAACAATTCCCGTAGAACCGTTTTAAGGAATAGCATCAAGGAATAAACAATACAAGCTTGTTATGTTCTTGTTATGGTCAAAGCCTATTTTATAATGAAAACTGAGCATGCTTCCTATCAACATCACTGCATACTCCCTTCTAGTGTGGCTTGCACTGGATTGCCCAACAGTGGAAACAGCTCAGAGAGGCTGAAAGTACAGCTCAGCTACTCAAGACCTAAAGCACTGATCATAACAATGCTTCAAGATAACAGGCATTCAAATTCCTAGAGACACTATACTTCTGTGTTTGGAAAACAGCAGGATTTAACATGCTGGTTGAGGATTTCTGTAACCAAAAAAAGAGAGTTCTGTTGACAGATGAGGGCAATAGAACAACAAAAGGCCTGGAGTGAGCCAACATCTAACAGCAATGGAAAATTCAGAATTGGGATGCCAAGATATCAACTACAGAACTCTTGCATGCTTAAAATCAGGGGTGGGATCCTCTACTGCACCACCAAGCGAATGTGGTCTGTTTCCCCAAAATTTTCTACCATATGATTTATATATCTGTGCTGTTACCTTGCCAGAGAATTACATGCAGTTTACGGAGGTATGGTAGAGAACAGTCTTTAAACATGTGTTACAGTACTATAGCATCTGGCTAGTATGTTCCAATCTGTAACATTTAGCTATTCCTGTACATAAGTAGTATCTTATGTTTGGAAGAGCAAGAGCCTAGAAAGTATACTCCCCTCCCACACACAATGTCTTTATCTATCTATCTATAGGACAGTAACATCCAAAAGTTGTCCTGCAGGCAACACAAACATTGCAAAGTAATATAAAATAGGCTGGAAATAAAAGTTTAAGAGCTTTTACCAGTGAAAGTTTTTCATGTTTCATGTCTAATTTTATACTAGATACCACATACTGGTCATGTTACTCCACTTTTTTCTGGTCTTCGCTTACTTACAAACATAATTGACTACTTTTAGTCTATATTTAACCCTCTATATTGTTTATGATAGTGCTTAATCTGGTTGTCCACTGTAAGGATATAACAAATTGCCTTCTCAGTTTTTCAGCTGATTTCAAATTTTCTCAAAAGTTCTGAAGCTACATAGACACAAATACCACAGGGACACACATGCAACAGAAATATCACTATCTGAGTCCGAAAATAACATTAACAAGGTGAAAAACAAGTGCGTTTCATTCTTCAGTGGGGCATCTTCTCTTAACATGGATTTATATGAAAAAACATAAGCAGGAAATTACTTTCCCAAATGGTCAGTATCAGAATTCAGTACTTTCAGGTATGAAAGGAAGACCTGAAGGCAGGAAATTTGGCTTGGGGTTCCAGCCTTGGCATGGATTTTTATTGCAAATTTCAGTGAATGACTTTGGACCAGATCAAAAATCCAGTAAAACCATTTCTGTACTGCTTGACATAGAATTATTCAGCATTTTTGCATGTGTGTGTGTTGTCTTTCTGGTTTTTCACAGAGATCTCAATTATTTTTGTACAGTGTTAGGGCTTCACTGACACACAGAGGAGTTCCTGCTGCTTACTGCACAGCCAAAGCAATGGGAAACAATGGTTTGAAATATCTCAAGAAAGGGAAAAAAATGTTCCAATCTACTATTTTCTACACAACCAGCCCAACTGCAAAATACCAAAAGACAAACTGGCCTGAGGAGAACAGTTTAGGGTAGGAATTTCTGCACACCTTTTGCTTAAGAAATGTGTCCTGAAATACTTAACCACAACTGAGTCTGCTCTTAGTGTGCTTTGAGAAACATACTATTAGACACATGGGGCATTATCAAATTGAGCAGGGCTATGTTGCTTAGGTGCTTAGGCAGCAATCTGGCAGGATCACAAGCTCACTTAAATCACGTGAGCTCTACCTGGTTGCATGTGGGGTGGCAAATCCATTTTCGGGAAGCAGTATTAAACGCCCACCGTGTTCAAACACAGATGATGGCTTGCAGCCCCTCCAGGCAAGAGTGTACCAGCTTGGGTTTTAACAAGCACAGTAGTGCCACCTCCTCTTAACTCTTAGTATCTCCCAGTCAGAAATTTTAAATAGGCACACTTCAAGAGAAAAAAGATAGGAAAGAACCAACGGTCTCTAGTATCACAACTGCCTTTTCAGAATGGCAAACATTTATCTAGTCAGCGGCCTAGAAAATGCACACATCAACTCCAGTGCCAGATTTGTACATTTTTTTAGGGACGATGTAAGACATTATGAATCTACCCACAAGCTTTGCATTTATAGGACGTTTGCCTCCTATGCACCATTTGCAGATATTCTTTTCTGTCACAGACTTTAATTTTTACCTATTTCCAAATATAAACTCTATTCTTCTCTCAGCTCTTCAGCAGAAGTCAAAGGAATATATAATTTTGCTAGCACAATACACAGATCACACTGGTTGGGAAAGCTGGTCTGAGTGCAGGGCTGCCAGAGTGGGGAGGAGAAGTCCTACTGCTTTCAGAAGTAGGAAGGGAGTGACACTCAGCACAGCTGCAGCTGTGGGCTGGCACTGCTCCGTGTCTGGCTGTGACCTGCGGGTTCCCATTACAGTTATTTTATAAGGAAGTGAAGAAAGGAAGAATGAAGGCATAAAACATTACAGTCTCAGCTTCCAAACTTCCACGCCTCACAGAGTACATTTTTCACTCCAGATTCTGCAAGTTTGATCCAGCTACTTTTCCCCCTTCAGTCTTGAAAATGCTTTCCATATGTTTTACATTCTTCTAATATATTTTCCATCTATAGAATACATTGTCTATCCTATTTCTATTCAGCCATTTTGTCTAATCAGCAGGACACTCTCTCTGATTCAGTAATTAATTTGCCAGCATCAGTCTCAAAGTCCTCTGTTATCTGGGAGTACTCCTATTACTAGAGTAATTTGCTAATATACCAAAGGTAGCACAGCAGATGCTGGTGTCCTTGCTTTTGCAATATTAATTAGTAAGAATCATATTCCACAATGCTCTAGGTTACAGCTGCTCCAAAACATATGCTTATAATTTCCTCCTGGGTTGAAACTTCTCCAGCATAAATTATTTTCTTGGGATCCCAATCTGTGTAAGTGTTCTAGTGCCCAGGACAGTCTGAAGTATATTGGATTGCATTTGCTTCAATTTAGCAGTTTTGTTGATTAATAGCTCTTAACTCATCTCCTCACACAATTTCCTTCAAGTATTCAGATAATCCATCTTCCACTGCCAGCGTTAAATGAAAGCATCATCTTCCCTTTAGAGAGTATCATGAAGAGGTTCCCACTCCCCAGAACTAATACAATATTTCATACTTCTGTTTCCTAGCTGTCCTTACACAAGCCATCCACAGGCTAATGAACTTCAGCTCCCAGATCATTCCACTTCAGAAGGTTTTAACCCTCCAGACCATTCTGTGCAGAACAGACACTTAGAGGTAATAATACGAAAATTATTTGTTCACTCTGGCTTGGTTATGGTACCAAAACTATCAGAGAACATCTCAGGCTCGTACGTGGAAGCAGGTGGCAGGGAATGGAAGTACTCTGAGAAGAACATGACATTTTGAGCATGTCCTGCTACCACCTAGCTGCCTTCCAGACCCATAGTGATTCTGCAAGTACATGACATGAGGCATCCCCTTGAAACACATGTCCACAAACCACTTTCTTTGTGTTACCTTGCAACTTACTGATTTCCATACTTACCACAATGCCAAACAGACAACTTTGAAGTTAATACAAATTCTCAGACAGGTACAGGATGCTGGCTTCAGATACTTGAAAGCAATCTTCAGAAAAGGAAAAAGGTTATATGATGCATTTTGAGTGGGGTCAGTGTGTGGGCTGAACTAAACACCAATTAATAGTAAACCTATTATACAGGCTCCCACTGGGAAATCACTGCTAGACTGGCAGTGAGGTCTGATTGATCTGAGGTGACTGGTAAGTCACACGGTGTGAGCACCAGGTATTGAGGTGGTGAGTTGGGCCTTTATGAAATACTGAACACCACCTCTGAGAGACCGAAAGATCAGAGAAAATTAGAGCAGATAAAGATCAGTGGAGGGAAGTGCCTGTGTCTCCTCTTAGGTGAGAAAGCAGATTACTAAATTCTCCTTTCAGGCTAAGCCTCAAAATATGTCTTCCCTGATTCTCTTCTGATGTCTGTTATGAGAAACAGAGAAGCATGTTCTCATTCTCTGACTAATGCTGAGTATGTAGGAAATCAGCTCCAAGTATGGCTCTGCTATTCCAAAGGTCTTCACACAAAGACAGGCATTATTACTCAACAGCACTGTGGTGGATTTAACATGTAAAAATTAGACATGAGGCAAAGACCTAAAGTTCAGATTAATGATCTGTGTGCCCCTAAAATGAGGAGTTCTTTTTTTTTTTACATTTTTTCAAATGTAAAGGACATAATAACTAAGCTAGTCAAGTACTGATGAGCTCCCTCTTGAGGTTCGAGGCTTAAACCAGCTCAGTAGGCTGGTGAAGTCAGAATGTCAACATGAGAGCAATGCTTACCTTTTCAGGTTTTACATGCTAGTTTTCTGCCTCAGCTCCTGCTCAATTACACTAAACTAGAAAGCATAGCACTCTCCGGAATAAGTTTCTTATTCTGTCATTTGGGAACCGTTTTAAATACTAAAAATCTCAAAGTATTCAACTCAGACAGCTTCTGGGAGGCTGTGCACCTCCCCGGTTCCTTTGACTAACACTGATTTAACTGTGAACAGTAACTGGTGTTCTAGGCTGATCCTTGGAATGTATGGTTACCCTCCATTAGCAATGACTATGAAGACCAAACCTGGTGACCTGCAGACTGGCATCCAACAAGACTTGCAGAAATACTGGCCATGTGTCTGTTGTGGTTTAAGCTTAGTCGTAAATTAGACAAAGCATGTAGCCTGCTTGTTTTCCCCCCACAACCTGTCCTTC